>JZKD02S2038978.1:23438-36161 GCA_000966675.3 Picea glauca | reverse complement strand
TTTAAACATTTTGTAGTTTTGTTTGAGATTGATCATGACGATGTTTTTATGAGGGCCTTATCTCAATCCTTGAAAGGGGATACCAAATACTAGTTTAAACACTTGCAACCAGAGACAATTAGCTCATGGGAGGAATTGAAGAATATCTTTTTGAAATTTTGGGGCAAGAGGGAATCTTTGGATATACATCTTATAGAGTTCTATGCCATGAAAAGGTAGAGAAGTGAAACTATTTATACATTCAGTAGGAGGTTTTCCAGTATTTATTACAACTTTCCCAAAGAAATTCAACCCACTGAAGTTGTTGCCATGATCCATTATGAAACAACCATTCATCCATATTTGTCTTTTCTGCTGATGGAAAGAAGATCTAAGTCCTTATATCAAATTTTTAATGATGCTCAAGAGATTCAACACAATATTCATGAATGTAAAAAGATTCAAAATGAGGAGTTGGATGTTAAAGAACATGACAATGAATATGAACAAAAAACAGTTGATTTGAATCTTGAGCAGAGGGTTAATAATATCATATGTCCTCTTGAAGTTTTAAATGTTAATGATTTTGCAAAGGATTATATTCCACTTATTGAAAAATAAGGTGCTAATTTAGCTTCTGATCCATCTCATGATAATCATGGGGTTGATTGTTTTATGTATTCATTTGTAGACACTCAAGAAAATGAATTTGTAAATTAATTTGTTGAAGAGTAGGTTGATGTCCCAAGAGTTTTCCTGTTAGATGACATTGTAGATGTTGTTGATTTGCCTATATATGATGAATATGATGATGATTATGATGCTGACTTCCTAGAAAAACCAACTGCATGTTCTCTATCAGAAAATGTTCATTTTCAGCGGTGTAATGAGAGCAATCAACCTACATATCACAGTTACAAAGAATAATATGAAGAAAGTACCAAATCAACTGAAGGAAATTATTTATCTTTATGATTTTCTTCGTTTAAATTGTTGAAAGAAAATTTTAAGATCATCACTGAAGCATAGGAATGTGTGCTGTTGCAAAATCACACTGATTCACTGGAACAAATTTAGAAGAAATTGCAACAATCTTCTCATGTGTTCGATGACCCTATTCCTTGTTATATGGAAGGTTTTATCATTTCAAAATTGCAGCCATGGGTTGAAGATGAATCTGAAAATGTAAATAATAATGAGTTGTTGTCCAAATCAACCATGTTCTTCTTGCCATCAGGGGTTCCATTGCAACAATTTAATACATATATGTAGCCCTTTAATAACAATCGTTAGCTTGAGATTTATGTAAGCATAAATGTAGTTGGAGGGTTGATACAAGATGACGATCTTGTGCAATCTCCTGAAATCAGTTTTTTTTCTTTTCAAGACCCTTTTGCATCATGTTTGGAAACAACAAATGGACCTAAGTTTTTAAATTTTGTCAATATTGAATTTGATGAGTTTCCATTGAGAGGGTTTTTCCTTTCAATACTAATCAAAGATACACAAGGAATTCAACCTGTGGATAAAGTGTTTGCATAGTTGCATTGGCATTTTGATTTCGCTTGATTCACATTTTTTTAGCAGTTAGGGTAGGTAGGTGTGAATAAGATCAGTGTGCAGAGAATTTATTTCAGCAATTTTCAGTTTGTATTTTCAGTTGCAGAATAAATTTGTGGCGGAACAATTCAAATTTGGGTTTCAGTGTGATTGGTTCCAGGTTAGCAAGAAAGCAGGTTACAAGTTACAATTGGAAAGTTGAGTTTGGGAGCAGCCCAATGGATAGGCACATGGTCTACGAGTTATTTGCTACCTCACTGGGAGGATAACATCCCCATTAGAGCCAGTTGTTAGCACCATGATTTTCATAGTTAGAGTTAGAAGTTTGTCCAAAGTTTTCAAAGTCATGACATCATCTTGGGAAAATCAAGGCATTCCTAGATGAGTCATAGATTAGGGTGAATATCATGTCAAAAGGTATTATGGTTCATCATTACCTTTCATCAGGTTAGATAAGGAACAATCATGACACTCCATGTCATTGGTATCGTTGCAAACTTCAAAAGCATACTCATTGTGCAAGTTTTCTATGCAGAGGATTTTGTTGCGCAAATGATTTTTTCGCGCAGAGGATGTTGTCACGTAGAGTATTTTTTTGCACAAAGGATGTTGTCGCGCAGAAAATTTTGTTGTGTAGAGGATTTTGCCACACAGAGGATTTTGCCGCGCAGAGGATTTTACCGCGCAGAGGATGTTGTCGCCTAGAGGATTTTGTCGCATAGAGGATGTTGTCACGCAGAGGATGTTGTCGCATAGAGGATGTTGTCGCATAGAGGATTTTGTCACACAGAGGATGTTGTCATGCAAAGGATTTTTATGTGCATAGGCTACAGGGCGCGTTGCGCAAATGATTGGTTTAGTGGTCAACTTCAAGATCACTTTCTGACCAACTAGAGAGGAATTTTGAAAATCCTTGAGAGGTTTTTGTCGAGGACAAATCAAATAATAAAAAAATATCTCATATTTAAAAAAAGTTTTCACATTTTGGGATATTCGAAGGAATCTTTCATCCCTATTTTTTAGTTTTCATGATTTCATGTTTGAGACATGTTTTTGCGACACGTATTCCGGCCAGCTCGAGATGAATTTCAAGAAACCAAGAGAGGTTTTTCTTTAGAACGAGATAAACTACAAAAATATTTCTCATATGTTACACAATTGTTACCATTTGATAATTACAAGTGGCTTTTTGAATCCTATTTTCAGAATTTCACCTCCTTAAAAATAGGAAATCAGTTAAAACATGTCATTTTTTGTTTGTAATTGTTTCTATTTTGGGAAAGGGGTTGGGATTTGAAATGGTGATCTTGAAATGACCTATAGTGATATATATTTCATGGTACAAGAGTAGAGAAGGGTTGGATCCTTAGGGGATTGGAATGTGTATCTTTTTCCTCAATATCTTTATGAGCTAAATGCAAAAGTATTGTTCTTTCATGAAGCAGAGATTCATTACAATGTTGTTTTAAGTATGTCTTTTCTTTGTAATGCTCATCTCCATAAGTATTTGTTCTTTCCAGTATTTAGCTGAGAGTAAATGTTTGGAATTCATCCATCTTCGATGCTCCATTCATACAGTAAATACTTGTTATGTGTTTAAAGATTGCGGGTTCAGAATTCACCCACACTTGATGCTCTTCTCATAGTAATATATCTTTCTATATTTCATCTAAAGTTACATTGAGAACTCATCCTTTTCTAGATTCTCTCAGTGTGATGGGTTGTCCATTTCTCTTTTCTATTGCCATCCAAAACATTCTTTGTTGCTAAAGAATAACACTTACTTTACCTTTGTTCGCTGTGAGTACACCACCAGCCATTAGCTCAATATTTTGAGTTCATAACTTGAATCCATTGCCCAATGACACCTTTTACTTGTTTGTCCTACCAACCCTTTTAATACAAAAAAAAAGCTCGTCCTATCGCATAATCTGACCTCTGTGCCTTTATTGATGAAACCCTTGAGTTATTACCAGTCATTAGACATATGAGAGATCCCTCTATGGTTGTATAGGTCAGAATACAATCTAAAGTTGGTTGAAATAGTTACCACGAGGTTTTCTTTGATACAGCCCAAAGAAATTTCCGACTGCTAACATAGAATATAATAATTTAGTATCCCAAGTAGTTCTCTCGGTGTCTCAAAAATAATACAAGTCTTTAAATACAAAGTAAATCTCTTTAAAGAAAAGATGTGCATTCTCCCTTCAAAGAGGATTGGGATTGGAATCTCGTAGACCATAAAATGAAAATACCTGGAAGATAAGAGGAAAACAATCAAGGGCCAACCTATTTTTCACATAATACTAAGAAATAGAAGGTAGTATGACAAATGATTATAGAAGAAAATACAAGTAAAGGGGTAACAAGGTTGCTACTTGACTCATTGTGATGGAAAGTTCTAGTAACCCAATTTACTCGCTTATAGTTGTTTATTCTAAAGGTGCATGTTGTGGTTGATGTAATGTCCCCATTTTGGGACATTATAACATTACANTGGGTCATATCTTAATTAAATTCACTAAGAAGGTCATAATGGGCATATTACTTGGAGAAACATCTTAGTGTAATAGCTCATCGGAATCGGGAGGAAGAGTATTACAGGATTAGATTATGAGAAGTGACTTTCAGTGGTCGGAGAAGCCATCAGGATGGATAAATCACTTTTTACAGGCAAAATGGTTAATTAATTAAGTGATATAATCAAGGAATAATAAAATAAAGTAAAAGTCACTTCGAGGGAAAAGGTCAACAATGAATTAGGGTTTCAGGAAGATATAAAGGAAGGGTAAAGCAACCTAATTCATTATGCATTATTATGATTTGATGTTGAGAGTTCGCAGAGGAGGAGGAGAGACGACCTTACTGTTTTGTGGATTTCTGGAGGAAACCACCACCATTGATCGGTTTCGGTGTTGAGAGACACACCCTAGGCCATTGGAGATACCATCCAGGAATTTCACCATACTACTTAGGACTTTCCATTGTAGAGTGCGCAACCCAGCTAGTGAGGGTGCAAGCTAGTTTGAGGGTTTGGAGAGATGCATGAGACCCGTATCCAGATTGCAGTTTCCTTCCAACCCATTTGAGATCCATCCAGGGCGCTTCTATTGATCCATCTATCATTAGATTCTGACGATGGAATCTTGCATATTTACTCATTCAACCATTTAGGGCACAACTCTTCCGGACAGACATTTGGTGTTGCATGCAGAGTTTCAGAGCAGATACGGACAGATCCTTCCGACCCATTTCCTTATTTGGCAAGACGATTGTTTTGAGCCATATAGCAGCAGATTCCATTGGTGGAATCCTTTTCGGTGCATCTAGTGCTTCAGGAGGTGCGCAAACCCCCCAGGGGTCCAGATCCAGTGCCTTAGAGACCGAATTCGAGATCTGATACTCATCCTTTTCAGTCTAGAGGCCAGGGCACTTCTACTGGAGCAGTTTCTGGCATTAGGGATATTTCAGTTGAGGTTTCATAATTGCTACAAGTTTTTCTTGATTTTCATGGTTCAATAATTCCGATTAAATCATTTTTCAACCACTCCTTGATATACTCCCTTAAAGGTGCTACAATGATTTTCTGCTTAGTTTTAATTTTAGATAATTGATTTTCAAATTCTCTTAGATCCATCTCTGATTAAGCAATGTGTCATCAATGCTGGAGATATTACACACTTACACACTCACCTAGTAATTATTTTTCCTATTTTTTAGGGATTTCTAGTCATCAAGAGGGTCTCCTATTTTTTAGGCTATTTTTTAGGAGATTTACTAAAAATTAGGGTGCATTCCCTGTTCAGTTGGACTTCATTCAGGAGTTCATTTAGACTAGTGGAGAGTTCAATTAAACTAGTGGAGGTAACTCATGCATGCAACAATTGTTTTTCTCTTATGTAACAGTTGTTTTTTTCATGCTTAAGATCATAAGGAGGTCGCATATCTCATGCATGTATGCCTTTATCTCTCTTCCACGCATGTGAACTCAGTTAAAAGGTGATTAATTTGACAGTTGACTGAGACTAGCTATTAGTTGACTCATGTTACAATGAGTTAGTGTCTAGATCTCCTTTAGATCACTACCATG
This sequence comes from Picea glauca, assembly GCA_000966675.3. Taxonomy (NCBI): domain Eukaryota; kingdom Viridiplantae; phylum Streptophyta; class Pinopsida; order Pinales; family Pinaceae; genus Picea; species Picea glauca. The sequence continues at coordinate 30,532 of JZKD02S2038978.1, read as the reverse complement.
GTACATGTACTCTTAATATTAGCGCATTGCTTCTCTTGGAATACTTATATGCATGTGTATTACTCATTCATGATGATTAGTTAGTGTGATTAATAAATTTCATTCATTCTTTCTCTCAAATTTCTCTTTCTATCTCTCTTTTCTCTCTTGCAAGCTTTGTGTGATTTGCTTTAGCTAGGTTTTTTGTGATTAGTTTTAGGGTTTTCACCCAAACTTAAAAATCAATTTCATCATTCCTGTTGATATATTGAACTAACCATTTTTCAACTTCCTCTTCAGAAAAGTCTATATTTTCAGTAAATTCATTTTCCCGAGAAAACTTTAATGCATTAAGTTGTCTCATTAAGGATTCTTTTGATAAATGTAACATCCCGCCCTTACGCACACATGATATTACTTATTCTTTGAGGACACTTGCATGCAAGTGATCCAATTTAGTATATGGTTGTTTGTTTCACTTCTGGATTCCGATGATGATTCTTATGGATTATGATGTTATGTTATCTGATATCTATGTATAGACATGTGCTATTGACAGGTTTCTCCAGAGTGTGCAAGACACTTGACAGATTGAGGATGTCGATGGCATCGGTGGACCTCCTTGGACTCTGGATCGAGTCAGGGAGTGGACTGTATATGGTTTGGGTATTTTTGTTTAAGCATATGTGACATATGATCGGGTATATTATGATTTTATTTATGATTCGTTGACATGTTCGTTGATGGATGCAGGCTGACGATTTCTTGTTGATCAGACTCATATTAGGAGTAAAGGGGCCATACACGAAAACTAGAGATATTGAGGGAGAGGTGTGGCAACAATCCTACCATAGCCTACTAGCACTCTAGTCATGGGTCGAATTGTAGGTTAAAGATTGCCTAGTTCAAGGGACCCATGATGTCGTGAGGGCAGACTAAGACAATTTCTCACGAATATTTTAAGGGGCACATAATAAGGCAGGGTCCTTAGTCCTTAGAGGCCCTTAGTCTCCCACAAGGTCTCCTGATGGAGTATTGACTCCAAGGGCAGACGTCTACCAAAATCACTCAAAAGGAGAGCGGTACCCTTGGAGCACATAGTGTGTCTTGAAGGGAACGTCACATAAAAGAAAGATAAATGAAGGTGAGTGGCACCCTTGGAGCACGTGGTGTGTCTTAAAGGGAACGTCGTGGTTTGTAAACATAAGTGATTCAATGAACCTAGGTGCCTAGAAAACAATATCTTACCTTGAATCAGTTAGCCTTAAAATAATTACGTATGAGTAAAGTTTATAATTATAACCTTCCCTTAAAAAATTTCTNACTCATTGTGATGGAAAGTTCTAGTAACCCAATTTACTCGCTTATAGTTGTTTATTCTAAAGGTGCATGTTGTGGTTGATGTAATGTCCCCATTTTGGGACATTATAACATTACAACATTTCAGAGTGTTATGCCTGCCCGAGTAGACATATAGGGGTGACAGAGAGTTCGAGAGATATTGAGGGGTTTATTTGGGCCCGACTTGTATCGTTCATCATCAGGATCCATTCCGCACAGCTGGGCTTTGGTTTCGTTGCATTCTGACAATTTCCGTAATTTTGAGTTATTATGGGTCATATCTTAATTAAATTCACTAAGAAGGTCATAATGGGTATATTACTTGGAGAAACATCTTAGTGTAATAGCTCATCGGAATCGGGAGGAAGAGTATTACAGGATTAGATTATGAGAAGTTACTTTCAGTGGTCGGAGAAGCCATCAGGATGGATAAATCACCTTTTACAGGCAAAATGGTTAATTAATTAAGTGATATAATCAAGGAATAATAAAATAAAGTAAAAGTCACTTGGAGGGAAAAGGTCAACAATGAATTAGGGTTTCAGGAAGATATAAAGGAAGGGTAAAGCAACCTAATTCATTATGCATTGTTATGATTTGATGTTGAGAGTTCGCAGAGGAGGAGGAGAGCCGACCTTACTGTTTTGTGGATTTCTGGAGGAAACCACCACCATTGATCGGTTTCGGTGTTGAGAGACACACCCTAGGACATTAGAGATACCATCCAGGAATTTCACCATACTACTTAGGACTTTCCATTGTAGAGTGCGCAGCCCAGCTAGTGAGGGTGCAAGCTAGTTTGAGGGTTTGGAGAGATGCATGAGACCCGTATCCAGATTGCAGTTTCCTTCCAACCCATTTGAGATCCAGCCAGGGCGCTTCTATTGAGCCATCTATCATTAGATTCTGACGGTGGAATCTTGCATATTTACTCATTCAACCATTTAGGGAACAGCTCTTCCGGACAGACATTTGGTGTTGCATGCAGAGTTTCATAGCAGATGCGGACAGATCCTTCCGACCCATTTCCTTATTTGGCAAGATGATTGTTTTGAGCCATATAGCAGCAGATTCCATTGGTGGAATCCTTTTGGGTGCATCTAGTGCTTCAGGAGGTGCGCAAACCCCCCAGGGGTCCAGATCCAGTGCCTTAGAGACTGAATTCGAGATCTGATACTCATCCTTTTCAGTCTAGAGGCCAGGGCACTTCTATTGGAGAAGTTTATGGCATTAGGGATATTTCAGTTGAGGTGTCATAATTTCTACAAGTGCTTCTTGATTTTCATGGTTCAATAATTCTGATTAAATCATTTTTCAACCACTCCTTGATATACTCCCTTAAAGGTGCTACAATGATTTTCTGCTTAGTTTTAATTTTAGATAATTGATTTTCAAATTCTCTTAGATCCATCTCTGATTAAGCAATGTGTCATCAATGCTGGAGATATTACACACTTACACACTCACCTAGTAATTATTTTTCCTATTTTTTAGGGATTTCTAGTCATCAAGAGGGTCTCCTATTTTTTAGGCTATTTTTTAGGAGATTTACTAAAAATTAGGGTGCATTCCCTGTTCAGTTGGACTTCATTCAGGAGTTCATTTAGACTAGTGGAGAGTTCAATTAAACTAGTGGAGGTAACTCATGCATGCAACAATTGTTTTTCTCTTATGTAACAGTTGTTTTTTTCATGCTTAAGATCATAAGGAGGTCGCATATCTCATGCATGTATGCCTTTATCTCTCTTCCACGCATGTGAACTCAGTTAAAAGGTGATTAATTTGACAGTTGACTGAGACTAGCTATTAGTTGACTCATGTTACAATGAGTTAGTGTCTAGATCTCCTTTAGATCACTACCATGGTACATGTACTCTTAATATTAGCGCATTGCTTCTCTTGGAATACTTATATGCATGTGTATTACTCATTCATGATGATTAGTTAGTGTGATTAATAAATTTCATTCATTCTTTCTCTCAAATTTCTCTTTCTATCTCTCTTTTCTCTCTTGCAAGCTTTGTGTGATTTGCTTTAGCTAGGTTTTTTGTGATTAGTTTTAGGGTTTTCACCCAAACTTAAAAATCAATTTCATCATTCCTGTTGATATATTGAACTAACCATTTTTCAACTTCCTCTTCAGAAAAGTCTATATTTTCAGTAAATTCATTTTCCCGAGAAAACTTTAATGCATTAAGTTGTCTCATTAAGGATTCTTTTGATAAATGTAACATCCCGCCCTTACGCACACATGATATTACTTATTCTTTGAGGACACTTGCATGCAAGTGATCCAATTTAGTATATGGTTGTTTGTTTCACTTCTGGATTCCGATGATGATTCTTATGGATTATGATGTTATGTTATCTGATATCTATGTATAGACATGTGCTATTGACAGGTTTCTCCAGAGTGTGCAAGACACTTGACAGATTGAGGATGTCGATGGCATCGGTGGACCTCCTTGGACTCTGGATCGAGTCAGGGAGTGGACTGTATATGGTTTGGGTATTTTTGTTTAAGCATATGTGACATATGATCGGGTATATTATGATTTTATTTATGATTCGTTGACATGTTCGTTGATGGATGCAGGCTGACGATTTCTTGTTGATCAGACTCATATTAGGAGTAAAGGGGCCATACACGAAAACTAGAGATATTGAGGGAGAGGTGTGGCAACAATCCTACCATAGCCTACTAGCACTCTAGTCATGGGTCGAATTGTAGGTTAAAGATTGCCTAGTTCAAGGGACCCATGATGTCGTGAGGGCAGACTAAGACAATTTCTCACGAATATTTTAAGGGGCACATAATAAGGCAGGGTCCTTAGTCCTTAGAGGCCCTTAGTCTCCCACAAGGTCTCCTGATGGAGTATTGACTCCAAGGGCAGACGTCTACCAAAATCACTCAAAAGGAGAGCGGTACCCTTGGAGCACATAGTGTGTCTTGAAGGGAACGTCACATAAAAGAAAGATAAATGAAGGTGAGTGGCACCCTTGGAGCACGTGGTGTGTCTTAAAGGGAACGTCGTGGTTTGTAAACATAAGTGATTCAATGAACCTAGGTGCCTAGAAAACAATATCTTACCTTGAATCAGTTAGCCTTAAAATAATTACGTATGAGTAAAGTTTATAATTATAACCTTCCCTTAAAAAATTTCTAAGCCTAGGTCTAAGTAGGACATGAGTACTAAAAAAAATTAATTAAGCATTTAGTAAAGGGGGGATGAAGAAAAATGGGGGGTAAAAATTAAATATAGAATTTAAAGGAGGATTAAACTATTTAAAAAGATTCATTGTTGTTTATGTGCAAAACTTGTTAAATTCAAACTTAGACAAAAAGGGGAAAATTAATTGCAAAATGAATGTGGAACATAGAAGGAATCTTGTAATAGAGAACTTTCCTAAACTGAACTCAACTAAGCTTTAAGAAAGACGCTAGACATTAAGGGAATGTGAGGGAATAAAGGGATATCGAGGAGATTTTTTAGGAATTCTTTTAGGTGGGTGAGGGAAATTGGCAAATTAATTTAATTAATTAAATGAAATTCCGGTGCAACTATGGGATCAGGTGACAAGTGTACGAGGGAGAATTTTTCCTAATTAATTTTAATAAAATGAATTTGTTGTGCAAATGGAAGTTGTCACTAAGAAGAAATCTATAAAATAAATGGGAGAGAAGAGGAATGGATCACAACTGGATACCCAGCTCATATAGAGAGTGGTAGCTTGACCTTGCATGGCAAATTGGGAGCTAGCTTTCTCTGGTTTGTGTGCGTGGCCCCTTTGCAGCTCAGGGGGCTTAGGGGGAAGAAGAGTAACCCTAGCATTCACTGGGAGGTACTGGTGAGGTCTCAACGGTTAGCAAGCAAGAGCCAGATGGAGCGGAAACGCGGGATAGCCACTTCGAATTCTGCGCCTTAAGTTACAGTACGCATGTTAAATTTGCATTTAAAGCTATCTAAAAATTGTATTGACATGTATTTGTATTAGATTTAAATTGTATAATCGAGTATATTTTTATTTGTCTAACTATGTAAGATTGAAGTTCAATAACGAGAATAAATCCCTTGGATGCGGTATTGTAATGGTTGGTTGGTTCAATATACATGACTGTAGAATTAATTACTATGGAAATTGATCTGGATGTTAAACTTTAATTTAGAATTTTTTATATTATGTTAACATCGCGCATAAATTTTTTAACTNGAAAACTAGAGATATTGAGGGAGAGGTGTGGCAACAATCCTACCATAGCCTACTAGCACTCTAGTCATGGGTCGAATTGTAGGTTAAAGATTTCCTAGTTCAAGGGACCCATGATGTCGTGAGGGCAGACTAAGACAGTTGCTCACGAATATTTTAAGGGGCACATAATAAGGCAGGGTCCTTAGTCCTTAGAGGCCCTTAGTCTCCCACAAGGTCTCCTGATGGAGTATTGACTCCAAGAGCAGACATCTACCAAAATCAGTCAAAAGGAGAGCGGTACCCTTGGAGCACATAGTGTGTCTTGAAGGGGACGTCACATAAAAGAAAGATAAATGAAGGTGAGTGGCACCCTTGGAGCACGTGGTGTGTCTTAAAGGGAACGTCGTGGTTTGTAAACATAGGTGATTCAATGAACCTAGGTGCCTAGAAAACAATATCTTACCTTGAATCAGTTAGCCTTAAAATAATTACGTATGAGTAAAGTTTATAATTATAACCTTCCCTTAAAAAATTTCTAAGCCTAGGTCTAAGTAGGACATGAGTACTAAAAAAAATTAATTAAGCATTTAGTAAAGGGGGGATGAAGAAAAATGGGGGGTAAAAATTAAATATAGAATTTAAAGGAGGATTAAACTATTTAAAAAGATTCATTGTTGTTTATGTGCAAAACTTGTTAAATTCAAACTTAGACAAAAAGGGGAAAATTAATTGCAAAATGAATGTGGAACATAGAAGGAATCTTGTAATAGAGAACTTTCCTAAACTGAACTCAACTAAGCTTTAAGAAAGACGCTAGACATTAAGGGAATGTGAGGGAATAAAGGGATATCGAGGAGATTTTTTAGGAATTCTTTTAGGTGGGTGAGGGAAATTGGCAAATTAATTTAATTAATTAAATGAAATTCCGGTGCAACTATGGGATCAGGTGACAAGTGTACGAGGGAGAATTTTTCCTAATTAATTTTAATAAAATGAATTTGTTGTGCAAATGGAAGTTGTCACTAAGAAGAAATCTATAAAATAAATGGGAGAGAAGAGGAATGGATCACAACTGGATACCCAGCTCATATAGAGAGTGGTAGCTTGACCTTGCATGGCAAATTGGGAGCTAGCTTTCTCTGGTTTGTGTGCGTGGCCCCTTTGCAGCTCAGGGGGCTTAGGGGGAAGAAGAGTAACCCTAGCATTCACTGGGAGGTACTGGTGAGGTCTCAACGGTTAGCAAGCAAGAGCCAGATGGAGCGGAAACGCGGGATAGCCACTTCGAATTCTGCGCCTTAAGTTACAGTACGCATGTTAAATTTGCATTTAAAGCTATCTAAAAATTGTATTGACATGTATTTGTATTAGATTTAAATTGTATAATCGAGTATATTTTTATTTGTCTAACTATGTAAGATTGAAGTTCAATAACGAGAATAAATCCCTTGGATGCGGTATTGTAATGGTTGGTTGGTTCAATATACATGACTGTAGAATTAATTACTATGGAAATTGATCTGGATGTTAAACTTTAATTTAGAATTTTTTATATTATGTTAACATCGCGCATAAATTTTTTAACT
>JZKD02S2038978.1:11143-23428 GCA_000966675.3 Picea glauca | reverse complement strand
CCAAAAGGGTAGAGGAATTACTAAAGAATCAAGTAAATGAAAAGGAAGAGTCACATCATAAGTTGGAAGCTGAAGTTGTTGATATTAGAAAGAAAGTAGAGAAGTCAAACAAATTCTTGAATAACTCAACAATATTGAATAAGATCTAAGATAGTCAAAGATAACCAAATGATAAATCAGGTCTTGGATACAAGAAAGAAGCTACACATGTTGAAGCAAACACTTCAAATAAGCATGAGGTATTAGTCCCTCACTCTCAAAGGATGGAAATAATGTTGCAAGTCAATCATCTACACAAGGCAAGGAAAGTTTCAAAAGAACAAATAAAGGAAGACATCGAGAAGCCATATTTACACCTCAAAGAAGAGAGACACCTTCAAGATGGACATCAAAGCAAAGGTATGAAAATGTTTTTCATGGTTAATGTTACTCATGTAATGAATATGGTCACAAAGCGTTGGAATGCAGATATTATGCAAGATAGTGAATGATTTCATAACACCCTAAGGTGTTAGATATGTAATCAAGTAGGACATATTGTTGCTCATTGTCACACCATGAGATATTACAGCTATAGTGGATTTGGCTACAAATACCAGGATTGCTGGAACACAAGAAGAAAGTCCATGATGAGGACTTCATATAGCATGACTAGAAGAAGGCATGAAGTTAGGAAGGAAGACATATCTGAAAATATAGAAGCTCAAATATCAAGTTCTGAAAAGATGGGACACTTTCAGAAGTGGGTGAAGAAACTTGAACAATCAGAATAGAATGGTAGCCTTAAGGGAAGCTCAAGTTTTTCATCTTTAGAAGCACACACAGGTTACAATGGTAACAGTCACGTACATACGCGATCTGTTTGTGCAACAGGCTACGTATCTGTGGTAAAAAACCTTGAGAAAAGGGCTATGCATATCATTTGGAGCATGGTATGATGGTACAACTCTATGTTGCAGGGTCTGACATGGTTTCTTGCAAGGTCTAACATGTTTGTTGCAGGTTTTAATGATTACATGTTGGCATACATAATTATTGTATATATGGTGGTGATATATGGTTGAGTGTTGAAAGGTTGATCTGTTGGGATACATGGCTGATACATATTTGAGCTCCATTGATATATCTTATGACATATTGTGAGATGCATATTTTTTTGGATATCTTGGTGCATGCATTTACCATATGGTTGAGCTACATTTTGGGACATGTAGTTGATGATTTGTTGAGGTGGTCATGTTATACATCATTGATGAGTCATCACTTGATCTATAGTTGGTGCATGTTGATACACTCATAGATGGTGTATGGTAGTGGATGATAGTGCTTGGACAAAGTACACCATTGGTATTACTCATTTATCATATAATTTGGTACATGATATATGGGATGATATAGTTGAGAGACTTGATTGGTTGTGGCACTTGGTTCGTGGTGGAGGCATAGCATGAGTGATATGACACTTGTTTGTGGCACATTGTTGGCATGTTGGTAGAGGCATATGGTTGATAAACTCTATTGGCGATGGAAGTCACTCCTGGATTGCAGCAGGAGCAGAGCCCGACACCCATCTGTTTATGTCATGATTTGTGTATGAAAGGGGTGACCGAATGGAAGTAAACTCAGACGGTATTGTTTCAACTTCGAAACTAGGCCAGGCATGCATGGGCAAGTGAGGTCTTAGACATACTCCAGACAGTGAGTTGTAGTAAGGGTGAGTAGGGGGAAGACTTGTATCAGAGAGATGCAAAGGTCTGTTGTCAACATCAGGTTTCTAGAAGACTATAGGAGAATGCATTTAAACGTGATATCTTCTTACATTCAAATGCAGAAAACCAAAGAATATAATAGTGCCACGATAAATCCTTTATCATAACACAACTGCAATAATTCATGTGAATCAGTCAATCATGAACTCCCTCAGTATGAGATGAAAACTAGATGGAATAAGGAAACTTTCTTTCATTAAACAAGAAATCTTACATATAGATGCATAACCAGAGAACTAGAGTGTCTATTAAAACATTACAATCGGGAGCTTCGCTCTACCATCGATAGATTGAAAAATATCAAAACTAAGTATATATACTCCTAAACATTTTCCCAACAAAGGCCTACTGGACTTTCAGGACGAGGAGTCTCTTCAGTCAAATCTGGCCTACACTCCTCTACATGTCTCGTGCCAGGGGGTAGTTGAGCCCTTAAATGTTGAATTAGCGTGTGCAGGCTTCCCTAGCGAGTCGAGGACTCGACGTGGCTCCTATGAAAAGAACCAGTACATAAGACCATCTCGGGCAGGCTTTCGGTCGGGACACCCATGCTTTGCAGTCAATGAGTGAGGGGAGGTTTCAACCACCCTCTTTCTTCTTCATTCATTCCCAGCAGGTATCGGGATCTAGATTACGTCAAATCGACGTCTAGAGAACACAGTGCTCCCTTCTAAAACTCAATTCGGTGCCTTTGGCCTCCTTTTTGTGCAGCCCTTTCTATTTTCTCGAGTGACCACGAGCCATGACCCTACACCTATTTTCTAGAGTGCTTTCGGCGTTTCGAGGTTCGTGGATAGGAAGGAGCAAGTCTTCCTTCTTTGAAATCGCGATGGGCGAAATGCCGGGAGGACCTAATCGCACACCACGTGTTCATCCAGGATGAACGAATAAGATCACTCTCGGCTCTTTGGGGCCCATCTCATCGAATGATAAAAATTAGCGCCCCTCCTTTAGGCCTACTCCTTTGTGACCAGGTGTCAAAACCATGAGCCTAATTCTGGGCGCTTTCGGCGTTTCAGGATTCGAGGTTTCGAGAGGTGAAATGATGAGGAGCGCTTACCCCTTGAACATCTGAATGATGATGTGGCACGAATGTGTGCCACACATCCTTCAGATGAACGGCCCAGATAGTATTCATTATTATAAAGGGGGCTACCCCATTTACAGGCTCGCTTGATGTGACCTGGTGCTAGGACCGTGGGCTTGGATCCAAAGGTGTTTTTGACGTTTCGTTGATCGACAATTTCAGCTGTAAAGAATGGGAGGCTCCTTGTCTCCCGAAACACTGATCCCCGATACGTCGACTGACTGCCACATGTCTCAACTGAATCGGACGACCCAGAATCGCCTTGAACTATGGGCGTTACCCTTCGTGCTAAATCCCGGGCAACTTGAGAGCCCCGAAATCCCAATGCACGTCGATCAATTTTGTAGGTGGATCTCAGCTGCTGACATCAAAACTTCACCCACTCGCTTGACTTGTGATCGGAAAGATATTCTCCCACATTGCGTTGGGGCGCTTCCCGTGTAACCTACAGACCTGGGTATTTTTGAGCCCAAGACAAATAATGTCTCTAACATTAGGCTCCGTGGGGGATAGAGTCATCCCTGTGATGCTCTAAGAACTCATTCTGTAGTTTCAGTGCCTTGCTATTGGGCTATGGAGTCTTTTACTAAGCCGAAAATATACAAACATAAAATGAACAAAGAACTAAAGGACAATATTTACAAACAAAGGAGCCATCTAAGGCTCAAACAAAACATTTCTTCAGAAAATGCCCATTTACTAGGCTGTTGAAAACCTCTTCGCCCTCCTGATCGTGCAACTGGTACGTGTTATTTGAGAAGACCTCGGAGATTTTTAAGGGGTTGATCCAGAGGGCATCAAACTTGCTATGTTTTCCCTTATCCTGTCTGGGTGCATCCCACTTAAGTACCAAATCCCCGATCTCGAACTCCTTCTTCCTGACCTTCCTGTCAAAAGCCTGTTTGACCCTTTGCTGATCATCATGAGTTGTGTCCCTCACCTATTCCCTGGTCTGCTATACTTCTACTATCTGATGAATCCTTCTGATCATATGATCCAGCTTTCCTTCATAATCTTGAAAGAACTTCGCCATAGGTAAGGCGAGCTGAGTGGGGAAAACCGCCTCTACTCCGTAAACCAGCTGAAAAGGAGAGGTGCCCAGGGATTTCTTCGTTGTCACTCGAACAACCCATAAAGAAAATTTCAACTTCGAATCCCAGGCCCTTTTGTTGTCCTCCAATAGTCTTTTGATGATCCTTATGAGGCCCTTGTTGGAGGACTCTGCTAAACCATTGCCCTGGGGATAGTAGGGGGTGGAGTGAATTAGCGAGATATGGAACTACTCACAAAAATTAATGAGAGGCTCAAATTTGAAAGAAGCAACATTATCAGTTACAATCCTGCTGGGACAGCCAAATCTGGCTATGATATCCTCCAGGAAGCTGATAATTACTTTGTGGGATGTACTTCTGGTAGGGGTAGCTTCTATCCACTTGGTGAAATAATCTGTTGCAGTCAGGATCCATCTGTGCTGGCCACTTGAGGGAGAATGAATTTCCCCGATAAAGTCTATCCCCCACTGTTGAAAAGGTGCTGAAGATATAACAGGCTTCAGTGGTAGTGGCCCAAGTTGTTGTTTCCCTGAGAACTTTTGGCATTTGATATAGGCTTTGATTTCTCTGCTGACATCAATGAATAAAGTGGGCCAGTAATACCCAACCCTGAGGATTTTGTGAGCTATGGTCTTCCAGAAATGATGCCCCCCATAAAGGCCTCTGTGGAATTCAAACATAACTTGTTGGGCTTCTAGTGGGTTCAGACATCTTAGCAACACTCCTAGAGGGTCTCTCCAGTATAAGACTTGCCCAGTGAGGTAATATCTGACTGCCTTGAGCTTAAAATCTCTTGCCTTACTTTTACACATTCCATCTGGGGGCTTCAACTCCTGCAGAAAGTACAAAATGTCACGATACCAGGCACATTCTGCCAATGATAAGCTGCCATGAGAGCATTGGCTGAGAAACTCAGCTTGTTGAATTCCTGGGAAAGTATTGATGAAACTAACCCCCAATGCTTCACAATTGGATTAAGTCAGTAGCTTGGCTAAACCTTTCCCCTTGACCAACTTGGTGGGCTTTATCTCCAAGTCAAATTCCAGGATTCTAGCGATCCATCTGCCTCTTTTCCCATCTATATCGGGCTGTATAAGGATATCCTTCACAGAGGTCAAAGGAACGTATGCGGTTACCTTTGAGTGTAGGACATAGACTCTGAAAGCTTTGAGAGCTTTCACCAAGGCATAGGCCTGTTTCTCCATGATTTCATACCTGATATTTGCATCTCTTAATGCCCTGCTGAAGAAGGCAATGGGTTTCTCTTTGGAATAGTCAGGACTGATCAGCACAGGTGCCTCAGTCAATGCCATTTTTATTTGGATAAAAGATTCCCTGGGTTCAGCGATCCATTTCACTTCATTTCCTTTCCTGATCATGGCTATGATATGTTTCACAAACTCAACAAAATTTGAGACGAATCTCCTCAAGAAATTGATCTTCCCCAAAAAGGCCTGAACTTCCTTCTTGGATCTAGGAAGTGACAGGGTTTGAATTGCCTCTACCCTACTAGGATCAATCCTCACTCCCTCNCCAAAAGGGTAGAGGAATTACTAAAGAATCAAGTAAATGAAAAGGAAGAGTCACATCATAAGTTGGAAGCTGAAGTTGTTGATATTAGAAAGAAAGTAGAGAAGTCAAACAAATTCTTGAATAACTCAACAATATTGAATAAGATCTAAGATAGTCAAAGATAACCAAATGATAAATCAGGTCTTGGATACAAGAAAGAAGCTACACATGTTGAAGCAAACACTTCAAATAAGCATGAGGTATTAGTCCCTCACTCTCAAAGGATGGAAATAATGTTGCAAGTCAATCATCTACACAAGGCAAGGAAAGTTTCAAAAGAACAAATAAAGGAAGACATCGAGAAGCCATATTTACACCTCAAAGAAGAGAGACACCTTCAAGATGGACATCAAAGCAAAGGTATGAAAATGTTTTTCATGGTTAATGTTACTCATGTAATGAATATGGTCACAAAGCGTTGGAATGCAGATATTATGCAAGATAGTGAATGATTTCATAACACCCTAAGGTGTTAGATATGTAATCAAGTAGGACATATTGTTGCTCATTGTCACACCATGAGATATTACAGCTATAGTGGATTTGGCTACAAATACCAGGATTGCTGGAACACAAGAAGAAAGTCCATGATGAGGACTTCATATAGCATGACTAGAAGAAGGCATGAAGTTAGGAAGGAAGACATATCTGAAAATATAGAAGCTCAAATATCAAGTTCTGAAAAGATGGGACACTTTCAGAAGTGGGTGAAGAAACTTGAACAATCAGAATAGAATGGTAGCCTTAAGGGAAGCTCAAGTTTTTCATCTTTAGAAGCACACACAGGTTACAATGGTAACAGTCACGTACATACGCGATCTGTTTGTGCAACAGGCTACGTATCTGTGGTAAAAAACCTTGAGAAAAGGGCTATGCATATCATTTGGAGCATGGTATGATGGTACAACTCTATGTTGCAGGGTCTGACATGGTTTCTTGCAAGGTCTAACATGTTTGTTGCAGGTTTTAATGATTACATGTTGGCATACATAATTATTGTATATATGGTGGTGATATATGGTTGAGTGTTGAAAGGTTGATCTGTTGGGATACATGGCTGATACATATTTGAGCTCCATTGATATATCTTATGACATATTGTGAGATGCATATTTTTTTGGATATCTTGGTGCATGCATTTACCATATGGTTGAGCTACATTTTGGGACATGTAGTTGATGATTTGTTGAGGTGGTCATGTTATACATCATTGATGAGTCATCACTTGATCTATAGTTGGTGCATGTTGATACACTCATAGATGGTGTATGGTAGTGGATGATAGTGCTTGGACAAAGTACACCATTGGTATTACTCGTTTATCATATACTTTGGTAAATGATATATGGGATGATATAGTTGAGAGACTTGATTGGTTGTGGCACTTGGTTCATGGTGGAGGCATATCATGAGTGATATGACACTTGTTTGTGGCACGTTGTTGGCATGTTGGTAGAGGCATATGGTTGATAACCTCTGTTGGCGATGGAAGTCACTCCTGGATTGCAGCAGGAGCAGAGCCCGATGCCCATCTGTTTATGTCATGATTTGTGTATGAAAGGGGTGATCGAATGGAAGTAAACTCAGACGGTATTGTTTCAACTTCGAAACTAGGCCAGGCATGCATGGGCAAGTGAGGTCTTAGAAATACTCCAGACAGTGAGTTGTAGTAAGGGTGAGTAGGGGGAAGACTTGTATCAGAGAGATGCAAAGGTCTGTTGTCAACATCAGGTTTCTAGAAGACTATAGGAGAATGCATTTAAACGTGATATCTTCTTACATTCAAATGCAGAAAACCAAAGAATATAATAGTGCCACGATAAATCCTTTATCATAACACAACTGCAATAATTCATGTGAATCAGTCAATCATGAACTCCCTCAGTATGAGATGAAAACTAGATGGAATAAGGAAACTTTATTTCATTAAACAAGAAATCTTACATATAGATGCATAACCATAGAACTAGAGTGTCTATTAAAACATTACAATCGGGAGCTTCGCTCTACCATCGATAGATTGAAAAATATCAAAACTAAGTATATATACTCCTAAACATTTGCCCAACAAAGGCTTACTGGACTTTCAGGACGAGGAGTCTCTTCAGTCAAATCTGGCCTACATTCCTCTACATGTCTCGTGCCAGGGGGTAGTTGAGCCCTTAAATGTTGAATTAGCGTGTGCAGGCTTCCCTAGCGAGTCGAGGACTCGACATGGCTCCTATGAAAAGAACCAGTACAAAAGACCATCTCGAGCAGGCTTTCGGTCGGGACACCCATGCTTTGCAGTCAATGAGTGAGGGGAGGTTTCAACCACCCTCTTTCTTCTTCATTCATTCCCAGCAGGTATCGGGATCTAGATTACGTCGAATCGACGTCTAGAGAACACAGTGCTCCCTTCTGAAACTCAATTCGGTTCCTTTGGCCTCCCTTTTTTGCAGCCCTTTCTATTTTCTCGAGTGACCATGACCATGACCCTACACCTATTTTCTAGAGTGCTTTCGACATTTCGGGGTTCGTGGATAGGAAGGAGCAAGTCTTCCTGCTTTGAAATCGCGATGGGCGAAATGTCGGGAGGACCTAATCGCACACCACGTGTTCATCCAGGATGAACGACTAAGATCACTCTCGGCTCTTTGGGGCCCATCTCATCGAATGATAAAAATTAGCGCCCCTCCTTTAGGCCTACTCCTTTGTGACCAGGCGCCAAAACCATGAGCCTAATTCTGGGCGCTTTCGCCATTTCAGGATTCGAGGTTTCGAGAGGTGAAATGATGAGGAGCGCTTACCCCTTGAACATCTGAATGCCGACGTGGAACGGATGTGTGCCACACGTCGTTTAGATGAATGACCCAGATAGTATTCATTATTATAAAGGGGGCTACCCCATTTACAGGCTCGCTTGATGTGACCTGGTGCTAGGACCGTGGGCTTGGCTCCAAAGGTGTTTTCGACGTTTCGTTGATTGACAATTTCAGCTGTAAAGAATGGGAGGCTCCTTGTCTCCCGAAACACCGATCCCTGATACGTCGACTGACTGCCACATGTCTCAACTAAATCGGATGACCCAGAATTGCCTTGAACTATGGGCGTTACCCTTCGTGCTAAATCCCGGGCAACTTGAGAGCCCCGAAATCCTGATGCACGTCGATCAATTTTGTAGGTGGATCTTAGCTGCTGACATCAAAACTTCGCCCTCTCGCTTGACTTGTGATCGGAAAGATATTCTCCCACATTGCGTTGGGGCGCTTCCCGTGTAACCTGCAGACCTGGGTATTTTTGAGCCCAAGACAAATAATGTCTCTAACATTAGGCTCCATGGGGGATAGAGTCATCCCTATGATGCTCTAAGAACTCATTCTCTAGTTTCAGTGCCTTGCTATTGGGCTATGAAGTCTTTTACTAAGCCGAAAATATACAAACAGAAAATGAACAAAGAACTAAAGGACAATATTTACAAATAAAGGAGCCATCTAAGGCTCAAACAAAACATTTCTTCAGAAAATGCCCATTTACTGGGCTGTTGAAAACCTCTTCGCCCTCCTGATCGTGCAACTGGTACGTGTTGTTTGAGAAGACCTCGGAGATTTTTAAGGGGCCTATCCAGAGGGCATCAAACTTGCTATGTTTTCCCTTATCCTGTCTGGGTGCATCCCACTTAAGTACCAAATCCCCGATCTCGAACTCCTTCTTCCTGAACTTCCTGTCAAAAGCTTGTTTGACCCTTTGCTGATGACCATGAGCTGTGTCCCTCACCTATTCCCTGATCTGCTATACTTCTACTATCTGATGAATCCTTCTGATCATATGATCCGAATTTCCTTCATAATCTTGAAAGAACTTCGCCATAGGTAAGGCGAGCTGAGTGGGAAAAACCACCTCTACTCCGTAAACCAGCTGAAAAGGCGAGGTGCCCAGGGATTTCTTCGTTGTCACTCGAACAACCCATAAAGAAAATTTCAACTTTGAATCCCAGGCCCTTTTTTTGTCCTCCAATAGTCTTTTGATGATCCTTATCAGGCCCTTGTTGGAGGACTCTGCTAAACCATTGCCCTGGGGATAGTAGGGGGTGGAGTGAATTAGCGAGATATGGAACTACTCACAAAAATTAATGAGAGGATCAAATTTGAAAGAAGTAGCATTATCAGTTACAATCCTGCTGGGACAGCCAAATCTGGCTATGATATCCTCCAGGAAGCTGATAATTACTTTGTGGGATGTACTTCTGGTAGGGGTAGCTTCTATCCACTTGGTGAAATAATCTGTTGCAGTCAGGATCCATCTGTGCTGGCCACTTGAGGGAGAATGAATTTCCCCGATAAAGTCTATCCCCCACTGTTGAAAAGGTGCTGAAGATATAACAGGCTTCAGTGGTAGTGGCCCAAGTTGTTGTTTCCCTGAGAACTTTTGGCATTTGATATAGGCTTTGATTTCTCTGCTGACATCAATGAATAAAGTGGGCCAGTAATACCCAACCCTGAGGATTTTGTGAGCTATGGTCTTCCAGAAATGATGCCCCCCATAAAGGCCTCTGTGGAATTCAAACATAACTTGTTGGGCTTCTAGTGGGTTCAGACATCTTAGCAACACTCCTAGAGGGTCTCTCCAGTATAAGACTTGCCCAGTGAGGTAATATCTGACTGCCTTGAGCTTAAAATCTCTTGCCTTACTTTTACACATTCCATCTGGGGGCTTCAACTCCTGCAGAAAGTACAAAATGTCACGATACCAGGCACATTCTGCCAATGATAAGCTGCCATGAGAGCATTGGCTGAGAAACTCAGCTTGTTGAATTCCTGGGAAAGTATTGATGAAACTAACCCCCAATGCTTCACAATTGGATTAAGTCAGTAGCTTGGCTAAACCTTTCCCCTTGACCAACTTGGTGGGCTTTATCTCCAAGTCAAATTCCAGGATTCTAGCGATCCATCTGCCTCTTTTCCCATCTATATCGGGCTGTATAAGGATATCCTTCACAGAGGTCAAAGGAACGTATGCGGTTACCTTTGAGTGTAGGACATAGACTCTGAAAGCTTTGAGAGCTTTCACCAAGGCATAGGCCTGTTTCTCCATGATTTCATACCTGATATTTGCATCTCTTAATGCCCTGCTGAAGAAGGCAATGGGTTTCTCTTTGGAATAGTCAGGACTGATCAGCACAGGTGCCTCAGTCAATGCCATTTTTATTTGGATAAAAGATTCCCTGGGTTCAGCGATCCATTTCACTTCATTTCCTTTCCTGATCATGGCTATGATATGTTTCACAAACTCAACAAAATTTGAGACGAATCTCCTCAAGAAATTGATCTTCCCCAAAAAGGCCTGAACTTCCTTCTTGGATCTAGGAAGTGACAGGGTTTGAATTGCCTCTACCCTACTAGGATCAATCCTCACTCCCTCTGTTGATACTATATGGCCTAATAACTTCCCCTCCTTCATAGAAAACAAATATTTCTTGGGGTTTAGGGATAGACCAAACCTCTGACACTTCGGGAAAACTTTCCTCAAGTGGCAGCGGTGCTCCTTATCTGACCTGGAGAAGACCGTGATGTCATCTAGATAGATTACCACAAATTGGTCCTTATCCACGATGAAGGCTATGTCCATAGCTTGCTGAAATGTTGCTCCCGCATTCATCAATCCAAAAGGTAGTTTGGCATACATGAATGTACCCCAAGGAGTGGTGAAGGCTGTTTTTTCTCTGTCCTCAGGCATGACTGATATCTGATTATAACCAAAAAAGCCGTCAATCATGGATATCCTAGATGCACCTGTTACCTTTTGCAATATGTGTTCCATGTTGGGCAGGGGATAATTGTCTTTCCTTGAGCTCCTGTTCAGGTTCCTGAAATCAACACAGAGTCTGATTTCTCCACTTTTCTTCCTTACTGGGACCAAATTGGCCACCCATTCGGAATATCTCAAGGGGACAATGATTTGGGCATCTAAAAATTTCTACACTTCTTTCTCCATGATAGGTAGCAACATGGGATTTATCTGTCTCATCTTCTGTCTGAACAGTTTAGCCTCTTATTTTAGTGGGATCTTGTGCTCAATGACAGATGTGTCATAAGTCTTGAGGTCTTCGTATGTCCTTGAAAACACATCAACAAACTCTTTTAGCAACTTAGTATATTCGGCCTTCTATTCTCTGGTCAAACTGCTTGATAATTTGACAAACCTGGGCTCCTCTTGTCTGCCAATGTTGCATTTGATTGTATTAGCATCTTCATTTGGAACCTTACCCTTTACGACCACATCATTCCCATCGAACAATCTTTCCAAAGGGACTAGTCCTCTCGGAATGTGATTGCTAGGCAGCTGAATAATCTGGTGATTAGCAATTTTATTTAAAAACACCTCAGGGTGAGGGTCACCTTCCGGGTTGGGATCTTGGTCAATGTGCAATGCAAAAAATTCATCAACAGATTGGAGAAATTTTTCGATTTCCAGGTCATCTTCAAACACCTTCCAATGCTTGACGTTATCCGATACAGAGGGCCTATATCTTATTTTGACATCATATTTGACCATAGGCGGCAGAGGAACTTTGAGCAAACTAGCTGAGACAGCCAAAGAATGGGCTAAAGTATTTTCCCCCCTCGGAATGAAAGAAATGTTAAAGGCCAAGAAGAAATTGTCAATCAGGTCCAATACCTCATTTCTGTAATTCCTGAGCTGGGGATTATAAGCACGATAAGCGTTTCTGACTTGTTGGATAATCAACTCAGCATCTCCAAATATTGTTATTTCTTTAATTCCCATTTCCTTTGCGGCCCTCATACCCAGAACAAGAGCTTCATAC
>JZKD02S2038967.1:35078-55019 GCA_000966675.3 Picea glauca | reverse complement strand
TTTATTTATTTTATTTTATTTTGTTTCTCTTAGGATTCTTAGATTGGGCAACGGAGCCATTAAACCCGTTAGAACGAGTTATACCAAACAAATTGGGTTACTTAGACAACCTCGGACCAAACTCGTTCTTCCAATTGACGAATGATCATTTTTGCCCATCAACACACGGTTCTATTGGGACAGATGATTGTGCAGAGCCACATGTCTTATGTAGGGGTGACTGTAGTTTGTGTGGCCTAATCCAGTCCATGTCATGCACACCTATGTCTTCCTACATGATTATCTTATATTTAGTCTGTAGGCATCCCTTGGCCATGGTGCACAATCATTTTTGTTCTCAACATGGTAGTATTACAAAGTTTTCATAATTGCACATCTTTTGAGGTAGTGGTCCCCGAGGCAAAAATACAACATGGGTTCAAAAGAACTAGAAAAAATTCACAAGAAAAACCCATATGGAAAATTGTGATGGATGAAATATTAAGGGAGTTTTCACCATTGCGCGTCTTTTCATGTAGTGCACCCTGGAGGAAAAAATACATGGGTTCAACATTAACAGAAAAAAAAATCACGAGCAGGACCCATGTCACATAATTATTATTGTTGGAATATTGAGGGGATATTGCCTCTGAGAAAATTGTCCCACTTCTTCTAGAAAATCATTGGGCACATTTTACAAGGTCAAATGGTCAAGGACTGGAACATTTGGGTTATTTAGGCCTTCAAATATTTTTTGGAAGGTAAAATATTCCCTCTCCACATGCAAAGCAATTAATTTCTCCACCAAATGACCAAATCGTCCTCTTTTGGGACAATTCAAAACTACTCATTAATTGATTTGACAAGTGAAACTAGCCGATGGAAGGAAGAGTAGTCAACGTGGACAAAGTATGACCGTTATTGCTCATTTTTCAAAGGAAAATGTCCCCAAATTTATTTCCTCCACCAAATCAATTTCTTCTCCTAGTGGGGTGCACCTCTCATGTGGACAAATCAAATTGGTCAAGGATTTTAAATGGATTTATCCCATTTTGACCATTGATGGACGTAATAAAAAAAAAATATCAAATGGTTTAGCCTCCAACCAATTGTGGATGAGCAAACCAAGAAAAAATATTTTTTATGAGGGAGTTAGAAACTAGTTGATACAAATTTTGCTATATAAGGCTAGATCCTCCTTTCATTTTTGTTGTTGAAACTTTGTGATATCATAATGCCATTTTTTAGAACTCAAGTCTCTTGTGTCATTCTGGATTGTCTATTGTAATGTTTGATTTTCTTGGTCTTGGATATATTTAATTGTGCTTTGATAGGGGTTCCTTGGGAGACTTGTAAGAGATAATCAATCAATCCATTGAGGGGCTACATAGTCATGTGGAAGAAAGAATATATACCTTCATCTCCTTACTTTCTTTGTGGGATCCAAGTGTAATACACCCAAGTTGTTGGACCAACTCGTTTGAGAGTAACTTCAACCAAGTGGTCTATTATCACTTCAACCCTAGTTAATTGATTGTCTTGGAGACCATCCTGTAGAGGAGCTCTCCTAGAATATCCAAGGAGGAACCCAATTCTTATTGAAATTCTAGCATTGGGGGCGATAATGCTTCCACTCCAAACCCAATCGTCTAGAAATCTATCCGGGCCAATCTTAAGCTTACGGGGTCACAATTTCACAAACTAAGAGACATATTAAGGTAAGAGGTAAAGGTGAAAAATATCTCAATTTAGTCAACCATTTAATTTCAAAAATATTTTAAAATCAAACATTTTATTATAAAAATACCTTTGCATGTTAATTTTATTTTTACAAGCTAGTAGATCTTGGAGTTTTTGATACTTGGGATTTTCCCTACCCCAATATACATTTTACCTTGATGTTTTGAGTTCTATTGAATATATTTACAAGGGTTTTCTTGAGAAAAGGTGCATAGATTTGCATTATAACAACCAAGGAAATTTTCAAATCTACACTCTTCTTGGCCATAAAGAGGGTTCATATTGTAAGTATCTTCTCCCTAAACCTCTTTGTAGTCATTCAAGATATGTTTTATAAGTCTTATATTCATTTTTTTTTCATTATAGAGAAAAGCTACGACCTTAGAAACAATTTTGGTGGTTGTAGCAAATTTTGGGTTTTGACCCTAGGGGGATTTGAACCCCAATTCTGCAAAAGTAATTTCCAGGTTGCTGGAAATTAATTTAAAACATATTTGAAGGATTTGGGGTTAACAAACACTTATACTTAGATGACCTACCCTTCTTACCCACAAATCTAGTGATCTAATGCATTTTTTCACTCACAGGAGGCCTCAGAAGGCCATTTTCTTGTTGTTTCCTGTGTTTTATTATGTTTTGCAGGTATAAAATAATAGGAAAACAAGGAAAAATCTCATTTATAGCCACTCTGAGCAAGGTTTTCACTCATTAAATCATTCAAAAAGTGGTAAGAACATTTGCCCCTCTTTCTTCTACTTTATTTAATCATTATTCTTGGAGATTGAGGGTAAGTTAGCTTGTTGTTTGGTCTCTTTATTTTTTGTAATATTTTATTTCAGCAAGCATATAAACAATTAAATCCTACCTTCACCTAGCATACTTTGTTTAGGTACTAGTCTTGGTATTTCGCGTTGAAGTGTTACTTAGCAGGATGTCTCCCAAAGCTTCTTAGCATAGGAGTTTGGCTTAAACAAGGAAAAGGATAGGTGTTGTGGTGACATTGGGCACATATCCCCTGTGTGATCATGGGGAAAAATCTTCATACATGAAAATTAAACTATATCATAACATTATACTAGCCATGGAGGGAGATTCTCCATTTCTTATTAATATGAGCTAGAAGTAAGGATAAAAATGAAAATCTGAGATGAAAAATATCTATGAGAATACCACAATAGAGTCGTCAATACGTCCCTTACTTCTTACCTTAGAGATTGGATTCTTGTGTTGTACCTTTGGTTGGAGTTGCCAGGTGAGCTTCTGCAAGTTAGTGCATAATATAATAAACTCACCAAAAATGAAAAACACAAATTCTTACCAGAGATCATACAATGGAGTCACCAATGTTGGAAACTTTTGATTGCACTGCACTTCTTTTTATTTTTTTTCAATGGAGTTGACGGATGACATCTTGAAATGTTAGCATATAAATCCAAAAAAATCTCATCAAAGTACAAAGCATAAATCTTACCTATTTATATGTCATTGGGGACCCTTTGGTTTGAAAACCTTGTTCCACGACAACGACGCCAAAAAAGGCTACCATAGCAGTTTAAGACCTTGTAGGACTGCTAGTTTAGGTGGTAACATGACCGATCTGCTTGTTTTTTGGTGTTGTATGTAGTTTAATTGTTTCTTATAGATACAAAGAATCTTATTGTAGGGTGCAAATTAGACATGGTAGTTGAGTTTGAGATGAAGGACATTAGCATGATGCATTACTTCTTTGGTTTGGAGATTTTGCAGAAAATAGGGGAGATTTTCCTTTGGTAGGGTAATCATGTAGATGAGATATTGAAGAGGTTTCAAATGGATGATTACAAACCTATGGCCACTTCCACGATCATTAATTTGAATATTTTCCTTCAGTAGGGTAAGCATGTAGCTGAGATATTGAAGAGGTTTCTAATGGAGGATTACAAACCTATGGCCACTTCCATGATCACTAATTTGAAGAAGGTGATAAATTTATATTCAGAGTTGGTGGATCCCACATTTTACATGCAACTGATAGGTTCCTTGATGTATTTGGTCAACACTAGACCAAATACATGTTTTGTAGTGAACACCTTGAGTTAGTTCATGGTGGAACCAAGGTAGGAGCATTGGGTAGTAGCAAAACATGTTCTTGAATACTTGAGGGCACAATAGAGTATGGTTTGGATATATTGAATGTGGTGAAGTGAAGTTGCAAGGGTATTTAAACTCGTATTGGGTAGGCAGTGCATCAAACAAAAAGAGCACCTCATGGTGTTGCTTTAGCTAGGGATAAATGATGATATCCTAGTTCAATAGGAGTTAGAATTGTGTGGCACTTAGCACAGTAGATGTAGAATACATGGAAGCCAATACTTCTAGTTGTGATGCCATCTGACCTCACAAGTTACTTGCATGATTGTTTAATTAGAAGTTGGACCCCACAATAATTTACTGTGATAATCATAGTTGTATCAAACTATCTAAGAATATAGTGTTTCATTATAGGTCTAAGAACATAGAGATCATATATCAATTCATACAAGACGGGATTCAGAAAGGAGCAATGAAACTCCAGTATGTTCCCAAATATCAATAGGTAGCTAATATTTTGACCAAGCCCTTATCAAAGAAAAGTTTGAAGCATTCACAGATAGACTTGGATTAGTGTAGAATTCCTTCCTCTCTAAGAGGCAGTGTTGAGAAATGTAGCTCGAGAAGGAACTTCTTGCACATGTTTAGTGTGAACATGCAGGAATCGGTTCGAGACATTTATTTGGTCACCACCTTGTAATTTCACTTGGAAAAAAAGAAAAAGTGAAAGTCTTATGTTTTGAAGTCAATTAGTCTTATGAATCTAAATGCAATGTTCTAGAAGTTATAGAACATCACTAATTTACAATAGTATTTAATCTTACTTGTACATCTCATGATTGAGATGGGTGGAAACTAGGATTGGTGAGATTAGTTATATTCTCTCAAATCATAATAGGATAATACAAGAGAGATATCAAACACGTGAAAAGAGAGTAAGAGATATGGAGGAAGGTAGAGTGCATTCACAAGAAAAGAATAGTGAATTGTTGGAAATACAATATGGACCACCACTATAGTTGTCTTTTCTTCATGCACATGCCTTACATCTTAAGATCTGGCCACACACCTCCAAATCTGGCCATATAATGTATTTTTGGAGTGTGCTTTAGCGATTTGTTGTCCAGGAAAGATATAAATAGAGCACGTTGTACCGTTGTAGTTGTACCCTCTTTACACTATTATTTGAGGTGATTTTAATGATTGTATAACTACTAGTTTAAGTAGGATATAAAAGTCACCTTGTAAGCTTTGATCAAAGGAGTGGAAAAATAATTTGCAGGAGAAATCCCTATGTATGTTTTTTATTTCTTCCACTGTTCATTTTTCAACTATTTGTGTGATTGATGAATTCTTTAGAAATTTAATTTTATGTTGCTAAAATAAATTTTGATTGAGTTATTTAGTGTGACAACTTTATGAAAATAGTCACCTAGGCTTGAAAAATTTACACCCAGTGTAGACAAGTCACCTAAGCGAGAGCGAGGAGCATTGAGAAGAGTATTGCATAAATAAATTGACTGGGCATAGATAAGGTCATGTTGTTGTGTCTTTTAAATGGATTCCTCCTCATTCTTTGGCATGGTCATGACCACATCCTTGGTGATGGGAGGAAGTGACTTAAAAAACTAGTCCATGAGGAACCTATCATTAATCTCGTCTTTACACAAGCCACATATTCTACACTAAGATTTCTCAAACAAGCCTGAACTATGGAAAAGGGGCCTTTCAAACAACTAACAATAGAGGTGATGAAGTCCGTTGTGTACATGTGTGAAGGTATGAATGAGACAATTATAACTAGGAGACAAAGGGTGATGAAGTCTAAATGGCCTGTAGAAATATGTCTCGAGTGCCCTCCCTCTTCCAAGGCCCACCTAGGTAAGAAACATAGTATAATGGCCACTATTCTACCTCTTCATGCATATGTGAAATCGGTTTCCTTGCCTTCAATCTTAAATCAAATGATTATGGTATCTTTAGTATTGAAAGAGCTATAAGTCTTAATCAAACCTC
This sequence comes from Picea glauca, assembly GCA_000966675.3. Lineage (NCBI taxonomy): Eukaryota > Viridiplantae > Streptophyta > Pinopsida > Pinales > Pinaceae > Picea > Picea glauca. Next base: position 49,214 of record JZKD02S2038967.1, on the reverse strand, counting down.
TGCTCCCAAACTTGGCATTATCCACTCCAAAGAGTGCACCTATTGATAAATGGGTCTTGACCATATCCGATAGAAGATATTTCAAGTTCCCTAAAAGACAACCACTATGTTTCAAATGTGAAATGGTTATGGTGAGTTATTTGGATGCCTATCCCCACAACCCTAACTTAACTACAAGATTCCTTCAGGCCCCAAGGGGGGATTAAGTGTGTTAAGTTAAGTGGTTAATTTTAAAGTCGAGCTTGGGGTCATGAACCAAGAATATGATTAAGGTGTGAAGTGGGTGCATAAGTGGTGTGATCAACTTCAAAAGAAAATGCCAATAAACAAAAGTGTTTGCAATAAATGAGATCTAAAATTGAAAAGCAAGATAACAACTTAGAAAAACACTCAAGTAAATTAAACTTTTTATTTATATTAGTTGATTTTCAAAGGACAAAGAAGCATGAAACAATTATTATCTGCAAATAAAATCTCTTACTTCAACCTAGCTAAGAACTAGGGATAAATAAGCATGAAATTTTAAGTTAAAAATTCAAAAGGAACAAGCTAAGTACTAAGAAGAAAATGCTATTATTTTCTCTAACTTCAAATAGTTTCCAATCCAAAATAAAAATCTTGCTCTAATAGTAAACAAGCAAGGGGTAAAATTTAAAAAATAGACAACTAGAAAGCTAAAAAGGAAAAGGCTAAAACATCACACAAAAACCCAAACCCTCGTACAAGTACTAATGCAACAAAGGAGGCTTTTCTTTGTTCAAATTTTGTGTGAATGAAGAACATCTAAGGGCTATTCAAGCAAGCTAGGGTTCTATCCTAAGCATATTAAAATAAAAATATGTAATGCAGCCAAAATAAAACCTTATGGTAGAAGTTACTAAGCACCATAGGGGCGCTTTTATCAACCTACATTATTTCTTAAAGAATGAATTACAATACAATATCGGTACCCTAAAATGGTAAATGAGCCCTATAATAATATTGCTAGGGGCCAGGGCCATGACATAACCATAAATGTAAAAAAATTTCAATTCTGGGAACTGTGCAGAAAAGTACCCCTTTTCTGTGCTGGTAGTGTTGAAATCCATATAAATGTGCAATGACACTATCAATTCTAGCATGCTTGGTACTTAAGTAGTGCCCATTGCAACTACGATGTCACCTTCACCCACCTTCTCAATTGATATTTTACAAGAAATCCATATAAATGTGCAATGCCATCATCAATTCTAGCATGCTTGGTACTTAAGTAGTTCCCATTGCAACTATGATGTCACCTTCACCCACCTTCTCAATTCGTTTCCTAGAATACCATTTTCCAAGTTCACTTCATAATTTATCTCTTAAATACTCTCTTGGCATGCCCTCTCGACCCTTTTTTAGGATTTATTAAATTTTGTTCTTAGTCATTAAGTCGAATCCCCACTGCTATGTATAGTTATCACTTGTTCTAGATCTAGATGAGTTGTTGTGACTGTTGGATCATGTTTTATAGAAGGTTGAACTGCATTCTCATTATGTTCAATATTAGGATAAACCTTAATATCATGTTCCAAAACATTCATATTTGAAGAGTGATTATTGAATTCCAAGAAACATGGATAGAAACGCTTTTTCCTCCAATTGGAGTGAATTTGAGGATTATGTTATGCGATCCCAAATTAGGAATTTACTCCCTATCAATGTTTCTTAGGTTGATGTTTTGTTGGGATTGTCCATTATGGGATACTATAAAATTACAAAACATCTTATGCTAGAACATATAAACAAAACAATATTTGTGCTAGATTTTAACAAAGGTAGAGGAGCTAGTAATACAATGACTTCAAATTCAATTTCTAAATTATGATAATATTATTTAGTAGTCCTATGCGAAAATGTATACTACCAATAGTCAATAAAAGAAATTTGATTGGATCAAAATGGAGAATACAATATATGATAAGGATCAAATAGTCATGCTTTCTTATTGATAGTCAAGGTGTAGCAAAATAAATTTAATGAAAGCTTTGGCTAAAAATGGAGAATAAATATGTGAGGCAAAACAATATAATGTCATCTCATTTAGTAGTTCATTAATATTTACTCCCTAGGTTTCCAGATTATGACACTTTAATTATAATTAATTGTATCTAATTTATTGTTTATCCACATCCTTTTTAAAAACAAAATTGCAAATCAAGTTTGAAATGTGGAGCATCTTATGAAGATTATTTTAATTGTCTTCACTAGACTTCAATTATTATGAGGGAGATGCCCAATGTACACACAAATGGTCTTGTGTGGGTAGGACATTTAGTGTATAAGTAAATTTCCAAAGAGTAAAGTTTAGGAAATGTAAAACAATTAATAAATTAGGAGGATTTTAATGAGTGATTAAATTACATTATGAAGCATAATGTCACACTTACGTTTTTAAGTGGGAAGCATATGTTTACTATAGCCAACGTGCAACTCATTCTAGGTCTCAAATGTATTGCTGTGATTATCCAACTTTTATAGGAAGGTCTTCTCTATGAATGTGGAGAATATACTAATTTGAATTGACTCATTTCTATATAATGATTTCTATACTATTCTTTAATAAAAGTATATACTTGTAATTAAGTGTATAAATAAAAAAAATGTAAAAAACATAATGCCAGATATAACACTCTTGGCTCACTCTATCTTAATAAAGAAGTTGTTGAGCTCACCCTTAAGAATGGTTATGGTGACCTTAAAATATATTACTGGCTAGTGACACAAAAAGTAATAAGTTGATTTATATACTATTATTTATTAAAAGTATATACTTGTAATTAAGTGTATAAATAAAAAAAATGAAAAAAACATAACGCGACATAGAAATTACAATGTCCCATTACACGAGGTAAAGATTTACAAGATTTCATATCTTATTGGCTAAAGAGATGTAGATTAACGTGATCATAAATCCATAAAATTAAAATAAAATTAAAAGACAATTTTTTTTTTAATCCCATACTTACGTAGTCCCATCATAAGAAGCGAATATTTCCAAATTTTGTATATCTAATCACCTACAATAAAATGTAAATTTATTCCGAAATTTATACCAAAAAAAATCCAAATAAACAAATATAGGTTTTAACTTTTATTATGTGTCTTATTTGAAATTACAAGGATGGAAATAAGATTGGAATATCAAAGTTATACCCATTATTTATTTATTTAATTAACTATTAATGGAAAAAATTCAACATAGACCAAATACAACATTTATTACACCAAATGTATATTGTTGGAGTTACTTCACAGACATCTAGGATTTTTTTTTCCTAAGATTATTCCTTATTTATTATTCATAATTAGTCATTATTCAGTCTCCTATATTTTAGGGGAGAAAATTTCGCTTGGAGAATATTCTCTTTCAGTTGACACTTCTGTTTGACTAGTTGAGTTGAGTTTAGATGTTGCATTGGGATCATCACCATGCTAATTCGACCTTGCCTTGGTATCATCACCAGAGTGGCGCATTAGCCTTGATTCCCTGAGTTAACTCCTCACTACTCTCTGTTCAGTCAGTTAACTGAAGACTAGTTGACTAGTTAACTCAACTAGGTGGCAGTTCACTCCCGTAACTGACTAAGATACTATAAAAGGTGGTAGTTCACTCCCGTAACTGCTGGTGTGTGTCCAGATCACTCTAGACCACCACTATGGTGCATTGGTTCACCTCAAGTCAAACTCATTGAGTAATACAGAGTATATCATGTGTAAATTATTCATTATTCATAACAGTTAATGATAATTCTTCCTTTCTTTCTCTCCTTCTTCTTTCTCCAATTATCTCTGCAAATGTGTGTATTATTTTTTAGCTAGATCTATTCTGTGCAGGTTCAACACAATGGAAAATATTCAACATAGACCAAATACAACATTTATTACACCAAATGTATATCACCCACCACTATGATTCTTTTATGTTTTCACCCCAAAGAAAATGCACCAAAATATGATAAAATAAAATTTTGCCTCTTCAAAATTCTCATTTTTATGGCAATATGGTTCTTACAAAATATAGGTTGAAAGGAATCTCATGGGAGGGTGTAAAGATGAATTATAAGATTATACTAAGTGCTAATCCTAATTTTAACACTCTTCAGTAAAACTCTTCAGTAAAGGTCATACAATTATTATAACTTGTTCAATACATTATAGTTCTTTAATAATACAAAATAAAAATAAATAAATAAATAAACAAAAACTTATGGATTTAGGTAAGGTTTCATAAATCCGGTATTATTGAGGTCTTATTAACTAGATTTGGTTATGCCATTGAAAATTTGAAACAGGGTATGTCGGGCAAGGAGTAGACATTGAACCATAACATAACTCAACAGACCCCTCCAATAATGAAAATAAATAATTAAAATCCTATCAATTGAACTGAACTATTTTCTGATGGTGGCTTAGGAGTGAATTGAATTGTGGATTAAGTTATTTTCCCATATTGAAAAATCTCATGAATTGAATTATTTTTCTATAACAATGCATGAATCATAATATACATCTTTTGTTATGCATCATAAATCAACATGGTTTATTTTACTAAATAATTTAACATTGCACAATAAATGCACAATTTGAAATTGAAGTATTTTACAAAATTTTGAGGTGAGTTAAAGTTGATGATGTGAGTTAATCATTTTCAAGTGGATTTTAAAATTTCACTATCTCGTCCAAAAAACATTTTTTTTTTGACCAAAAAAGTAATATTATGACATTTTCAAGCTAAGTAAAGGAGATAGTTAGGGAGAGTCTAATGTTGTGTTTCCCACATAATTCCAAATAATTAACCAATCTAACCTTCTCTTCCATCAACCTACAACAACTTCTTGTGGCTTGGCTTGGCCTCCCTCCACTTAACTATTCAAGCATGTATTCCACACTAGTCTCAACTTGTAGCACTCCCCTTCTTAGCACATATTATCTTGCAACACTCCCCTTCTTAGCACACATTATATTGAAAAATCTCATGAATTGAACTATTTTTCTATGACAATGCATGAATCATAATATACATCTTTTGTTACGCATCATAAATCAACATGATTTATTTTACTAAACAATTTAACGTTGCACAATAAATGCACAATTTGAAATTGAAGTATTTTAGAAAATTTTGAGGTGAGTTAAAGTTGACGTTGTGAGTTAATCATTTTCAATTGGATTTTAAAATTTCACTATTTCGCCAAAAAAACATATTTTTTGACCGAAAAAGTAATATTATGACATTTTCAAGCTAAGTAAAGAAGAGAGTTAGGGAGGGTCTAATGTTGTGTTTCCCACATAATTCCAAATAATTGACCAATCTAACCTTCTCTTCCATTAGCCTACAACAACCTCTTGTGGCTTGCTTGGCCTCCCTCCACTTAACTATTTGAGCATGCATTCCACACTAGTCTCAACTTGTAGCACTCTCCTTCTTAGCACATATTATCTTGCATCACTTCCCAACTGAAAATACCTCATCTCCTCCACACTTTCAATTTTAGGCCACCACCCCTAGAAATGGGTTTCTACCACTTCAATTGTCATCCCTCCACAACCTATTGTTATAAGAAAAATCCATCGTTTATGATGGAATCCTACCTATCCAGTGGTAGAGTTAGTTACTCGTCTCTCTAGTACCTAAGCATGAGGTAGAATTTTCCCACACTTAAATGGTAATTTTTATGATACAATGAAACAAGAAGGAGAGTCGATGGAGTTGTGCGCAAGCCCTCTTAGGACCACTCGACGATGTATTCTCCTCCCTCAACTTATCAGAGGGCCAAAAAGGTTAAAAACTTATGAAAATTTACAAGGTGAGTGGATTATAATCACGTTGATATATAGACCATAAAACTAAAAGAAGTGAACAACCAACTGTTATAGCTCTTACTCACCTAGAAAATATCTTTAAACAAGTTCTCGGGGTTAACCAAGGATCAAATCAATTAGACAGGGAAATGTTTCAAGAATGGATGGGTAAAAAGGAGTAAAATGTGCCTATGAAACCCATAGAATAGTAATTTATTATAGCTGGAAATTATGGGTGGGAAACAAGAAAAGGTGAACAACAAATTGTTCACATTTAATTAGGCTAGGAAAAAAATCCTAAACTGACCCAGAAAGTAATCTGGACAAAGACAAAGTGAGTTGGATAAAGTACTTGGTTTTATGACTCAAATAAAGTCACTACTAAGCTACTAAAGCCATGATAAAATTTCTTTTTAGGTTTATAATCCACTCAAAATATTAAATTGTTTGATTCCCTATGAGTTTCAGGGTGAATTGGAGACACAAATAAAATTATAAATAATATTATATTTAGGATACTAAAGCCATGATAAAATTTCTTTTTAGGTTTATAATCCACTCAAAATATTAAATTGTTTGATTCCCTATGAGTTTCAGGGTGAATTGGAGACACAAATAAAATTATAAATAATATTATATTTAGGATAGTACTATATTTTCTTGTGAAAAAGATCAATTACCCATGTCTAATGAAAATATCAGTCCCAAAAACATGGTCGATATTTGACATATAAAACTCTTGAACATGATATTGCTTTTGTAAACCCCTAGGGTTTGGGGGGAGGGGACGAAGGATAATAAAACTTTGTAATAACACAACTGTTTTCATGATGGTATAAGAACTTGTCTTTTTATGACTATATTGAGTCTTTGAAAGAGGAAATGTTGCAATAATATAAGGCACAACTAGGTGGATCAATGAAAATATTAAGTTGTTATTGTAAGTTTTGTGCATTTTTTATTTGATTAACCATGAATGCAAAGGAAACCACTCCATTTTGAAGGTCCTCCTAGGTAGGTTCACACTTTATATCTCTCATATTTCAATTATTACTTAGTATAAAAAGAGAAAAATAATGAACTTTTTGTCTAAATAATCAAATGGATAAAAGTAAAATAACACTTTCAAATTCTTAAAACCACCTCAATGGAAGAAGGATACTTGCAAAAATGAAGTGGTCTAAGACTCCCCCAAGGGAGTTTAGTTGGACTTACCAAAGTAGCATAGTACTTTGACTAAGGCTAAGCTATAATCATTACTTCCCATCAACTTCCAAGAAAGAGATAAATTTCAACAATTTCCTCACTCTTTTGATACAATGGAAAACCTTATCTATGAGGGGCACTTGATAATGATTCCTTGGATTTGACTCCTAGTATCTATTAAACAACAATGCTTTAAATAGAAATTGAGAATTCATCCACATGGATTGACAATGTGTTGCTTTCAAAACCATGTCCCTCAATTAACAAAATGAATTCTAACTAAGTCATCATCCAATCCTTGTGTTAAGCACCTTTTTCCCTTCAACTTAGGATACACTATAACTTTGAATTTGTAATAAAAGTAAGAATGGAATTGTGCTACAAATCCCTTAGAAACAAAGTCAAGTTTCTTTGTGAGTCACATAGCTGCCACATGTAAAGAAATCTTAACTTTGTCCCTAGTTAGAAGGATGGAATGTATGGATAAGTGAATATAAAATAACTAGATTTGTGTGAAAAGTGTGAAAACAAGAACTACAATTAACCACTAAAACTTTTCAATTGTAAAAGAGTTAATAAAAAACAAATTAGTGCAATTTTACACGTGTCTGAAGTGTTTACGCATGGTTGTTCAATAGTTTTTATTTTTTTTCCATATTCACTCCTTTGCCTAAAACATGTCTTTGGGTGGTTCCCAACCTCTTGGGAGAAGCATAGAGAGAAACCTGTATTTTCCTTATGTGAGTTAGTGAAATTTTTTGTGTTTTTAAGTGAAAATATAGTCAATTGGAAATAAAAACTACATACATGTATGGAAATCGACAAAGACGTATCCCTATCTAGAATCCAATATATCAACAAGAGACTTGTTGATTTATCTATTTGGGGTAGCAATACAAAAGAAGAGAAAGAAACTAAAAAAATATATAAATAAAGATAAATAGGGTCACCTAATCTAACCAACAATACAAGAAGAGAGTTCAAGTTATCCTAGGATCTTCCTAAACCTTTTGGCCACCAATTGGATTCAACAACTACCTTCCCCCCCACTAACCTACATAAATTATCACACAAATTAGACAAGAAACAACTATTAATAAGAATAAATCAACATGTTACCATCAAGGAAATCTAAAATAGCTACATAGCTAACTAATACCTCCCATGAATAGCTAACACAACAACATCCTATCACTAATTGTTTACCATAGGCAAGAAACCATTCAATCACTAACAATTGAACTGAGAACAATGGCGAGCAACAATCATTAAGACCCTAAGAAAAACTATAAACACTTAGTTACTTTCATTCAACAATATTTGAATTATGAGGAAGAATTATATTTATAAAAGAAGAGGAGATGAAGTTAGGTTAACAAACCCCAAGGTCGAAATATACCTTGGGTTTACAAAACACATGTCGCTCTTGGAAAAGTGACAAGTGGCACTTCTAGATATTTCTAAATGACTTTTGAGAAATTGGAACCTTATCGCACTTTTGTAAAAGGGAAATTACATCCGAGAAAGAAGTGGATTTGAGAAAACCTTTCTTGTAAAGGTGCCACATCATCAATTGAGCCTCATGATTTATTCTTTTGTGTGCTTTGTATTCATTAGCCAATTTCTTCTACTACAAGTTGGGTGAAAATTAGGTATCAAATTGGTCATTAGTGGCTATTGGAATTACTAGAAATAAAGCCCATGATTAGGTGGCTTCAAGACTTCTTATAGAGTATAGGACAAATATTAAGCCAAGTGAAATAACTCAAGAGATATCATTGTTTGAACACCTTTCATACTTGAATATAAACCTTCTCACTATAATTCTTCCCCATTGATTAAGATATTGTGATCTCCAACCAAGATCAATTCAAGATTGATTTAGATAAAATAACCTTGGGACTAAAATGATGTTTGGCTATAGTGAAGTGAAAAATAGCATTGGATTTGGATTCTAATAATTTATGCATGCTATTATATACATCATAATTGCATTTAATTTTTATTGGTGAAAATTGGGCTCAAATTGAGTGATATTTAGCCTCTAACAGGCCTTGGAAAATTGTTGGGCTTGATGTCTAGTTTGGAAAATAAGAAATACAAATGAAACAATGAATGATAAAAATGAATTTTGACTACCATTTTGGATCTAAATGGTTGTATTTCAAATGTGTTCCCTTTCATTTGACTAATGTTATCTCTAATTTCATACGATTTCCCCATTTTCTGGCATTAGTCTCATGGCTAAATGATGCCCCCTTTCACTCATAGAATTATTGTTGAAAACGAGGGTTGAGTTGCTATTCAAAAGTGTTTGAGGTGTGAATGCCTCTTTTTTATAGTTGTATAGATTTTTTATCAACTCAAATACACCTTCAAATTATTAAGTTATAGAATTATTTTTCTAGTGACGTCCATTTCCCAAAAAATAAAGTTTTGTATATGTTTCAAAACTATATAATATAGAAAAAATATACCTATTTTTTTGTATACAAAAAATCCGTTTTTCTTGTGTTATGAGGGAGGGTGGCATGTTAGAGGTGAGTAGGTGAAACCACCTAGGATAGGACACCCCACCACCACCCTTATTTGTAATTGGGGGTGGCGATGGATAAGCTAGTCACCCTTATTTGTAATTGAGGGTGGTGATAGCTAAGTTGGCCACTACCAACAGTGGGTCGAATGCTAGGGAGAAGTATCCCACCTTAGAGGAGGGGTGAAGGTGGCTAAGGAGAAACAAAGGGAGCGGGGAATTCAATGGTAAAGGAGGGAGAGGCCACTATTTGGGGTGGTGGCATAGTAGGGGAGTATGTGCATGTGAATGTATATGGAGGAGTGGACGGGGGTGAGCATCAATACGAGAGTTAGGCCCAACATAAATGAGGAGTTAATTTGGGGTACAAGGGAAACATAAGGGGAGGAATGAAGCAATGGGAGGGAGGGGTTATTGGACCATGGTATGGGATCAATGGAATATGGTGTAATGGGTAATGGAGTGTGGGGTGATAGGAAATGTGCAAAGACAAGAGGGGAATGGGGTGTGCATAGTGGAATTTAAGGTGTGAATGAAGGAGAGAGAGCACACTATGTAGGTGAAAAAGGTTAGGGAAATAATTATTCAAAGGGGAGGAGAGAGTTGAGTAGATGGCCTACACATAAGGGAGAGAGGACTAAGAGGTGGGTGAGATGTGGAAAAGAGAAGGAGGTTGGACCATGAATCTAAGAGGGAAGAGAGGTGAGGAGGAAGGATGGTGCAATACGCCACAAGGACACACAAAAAAAAATTCAATAACCATAACTGAAATTTTGAACTAGAAACTAAGAACCAAATCTATTAATGAACCAGAGACTAAATAAACCCAACACCAACACCAACACCTCAAACACAACAAACTAGAAATCATTTCAAGCATGAACCATCACTAGAGTATATTTAGAGGTACCTTCCTCAAACCACTTGGAATAAATTCCTAGATTAAACCCATTCATGGCTACCGTTGAACCTATGCTCAACTACCAATCCGATGAAAGAGGAAATGGAGGTGACGGAGGAGAGGATCTTATATATTTCACCTTATTTTGTTATTTTTATTATTTTCCTCCTAGAAATGTGTGCCAAATTATAATTTAATGTAGTTTGACCATTTTCCACTAAATTTCCCAAAGAATATCGAGATCATAAAAGAGTGGAATGCAACATAGATCAAACCATTGAAAATCTACTATTGATCACTACTAGACCATTCAATTGTAAATCTAATCCGATGTTGATGAGGCCACCTTTTTTAACTAGGACATCTGATGCTCAAGACTGGTCTATCACCAAGGCCCACAAGAACCTTGAAATTTGAATGTTTCCATTTGGCCATACGATGTTAGAATGGAGAAAATGAGCCAACATCACAAAGGTATCAATGAGTACTTCAATCCCCTCATCTTAGAAAATTAATTCCCTACTATTCACATATGATTTACTTTCCTAGGAATTTGTTGAGGCCTCAACTATCCCCAACTCTTTAGACATGGGGACCCCCATAAAAAAATTTAAGAGCACATTGTTAATGATATTTTCCTTTCATTTGATTTTTTCTTTAATGTTGGATTGTTTTTTTTTTCTTCGTTGGAAGAATGTTTAATTTTGTATATTCTTAACCTTTTTACCTTGTGAATAAAATTAGCTTTGCATCGGGTTACATAGTGAGATTGGCTTGTTTCTCAAGTATGTCACCATTTATAGTTCTCACATTACTTAATTTTTGTGAGTTATTGAATTGTCTGATTTACTTGCTTTCTTGATTCTTTTTTCACAAGGTTATCCTCTTAGATATACATGTATAATTCTCTCCTTCTTTTAGATGGACCAAGGAGATGCCCAACATCTTCTATGCCATCCTTCATTGATGAAATATTTTATTCAGCTAAAGTGATCTATGCATGTTATATTATAGCCTCTTTCACATAGTTTAATGATGACAATATTTATGTTTCTATGGTCTTATCATCCCTTTCCTTAGCCTTTATTTTAACTAGTTGAATTGTCATTACCATGGTTATCAAGAGGTGAAGGCTTGATATCACCTCACATCTAATTCAATATCTGAATGGTGAATTGGTTATTATTAATAGGAATGGGAGATGTTTTGAAAATATAGTTAGGGGTATAAACCTTTCATACTAATTATACATGAAAATTCTTCATACATAGCACCCGTATATACGAAGAAGCAATCAAATCTTGTTCATGAATTGGTATCTTTCACTTTATTTAGTGCGACTTCAAGTAAAGAGGTCAAAGATCTATTGAAGCATCATAATCCTATCATGATCTTCTCTTGCAAAGATTTATATCACTGAAGTGACCATGAGAAAGTGAAGTCTTGAGAGTGATTCTTCTTATACCCATGAATCTAAATTCATACCCATCAAGTCGATTGACCAGAAGCATAGATTAGTTCCCAACAACTAAGGATTGCAGCATCACTAGTATTCATGTGAAGGATGAAAACCCTTGACTTTGAGCTAGCAATATGTATGGTCAAGGATATGTTCAAAATCTTATAAAGGTCATGAAAAATAATCCTTGGATGCAATTTCCCCCACATCCATGAAGGGAAAAGATATTTTCACCTTCAAGTTTAAGTCTATGCAGGAGAGTTGCAAACAAGATTTCATCACCCTCGTATCCAGAAAGGGAAAAGGTCTTGTCACATTTGAGCTTAAGTCCATAAGGGAGGAGTGGAAAAGCATAAGTACCATCACCCTCACAATAACAAAGGGGTAAAATCATTCAAAAGATAGACAATCACCTTGATTGAAGAAAAGCGTTATTACCACTTGCCTTTGAGCAAATGAGCATGATGGAGGAGCGGTATACATTTTGAAAACCAAGAAAAAAATGGTTGAGTTCCATCACCCTCACATACATGAAGCATGAAGTGTCTCCTCATTTAATTTTATATCCATGAGCAGTCCAAGCTAATATTATTTTTTCCATAAAGACTATGATGGTAGGGACCCTTTCCCAATTTACTAATCATTGTTGTAAGCATGTATTAGACCATAGATTAATACTATGATAAGGTTTAGAGCCTTCCATTAAATTATATAACTAGTTAAAGTAGTGGTCTCCACTAAGTCATGAAGGGATTAGAGTCATTCCTCCTTGAGCTCGTGACCATGGCTATGAGTTACAGAAACCTCATCACGAGTAAACCCACCAAGGTTTAGGCCCTTCACTCTTAAGATAGCTAGGGATGAACAAAGTGATGGGAAACCTAATAATTTTTTTATCCATGGAAGCTTTATTGATCGCCACATTATTGTTTCAAAGCTTACAATAGGCCTGTGTGATTCATGCATACCCAAGATCACACATATAGCTTAGAGTTCAGTGACATTTCTGTTAATATTATGGTAGTTGCGGGAGGTATTTACCTCCACGTGTAAACCTGACGAGAATAGAAGACTCCGGGAAGCAAGAGAAACCCTAATGAGTTGGCTAATAACCCTAGAAGCCTTGTCGGCTCAAGAAGATAATTTATATTAGGTTATTAACCTTCAAGAGAAGAAGTTGGCCATAAATAATAATAATATACTGAACAGACACTTATCTAGAAAGAGAAGTCAGCCCCAGCAAATTTGGCAGAACCAATATAAATACAGGGCGCCAGTTCTCATTTGACAGCATCTCAGAATTGCAGTGCCCAGTTTGGTGCGCACTGCAATTGCAGTCTTGTGCACAGGTTTGGAGGAGAGATGTTGGTGCAACTGCACCAACAACAAGTTTTCAGTATTGGCTTGAATATCTCTTGGCTAGGGTTTGAGACTATCTGATCAGTCTTTTGTGTTGCACTATCCTTGGAGAGAGGTGCACTACCCTTTGTTTGGCTATCTAGCCTAGGGTTTTCTTCCGGAGGAATTCTCAGTCAAAGTTAAGGTGCTCGGAGGGAGGCTTCGGCCTATGGTTAGGTGATGAAGGTATCGTCAATGGTAAAATGAGCACACCATCTTCTATATTCTAACAGGTTATGGGCCCACACCCCTTCAGTCAGCCTAAAATGCTGGAAGGAAACATAGCCGATAGATATTGAGCTCGTTGAGGAACTGCCGTTAGGGTTACTAGTAGGAGCAGCTTCCAAAAGCACTGCAGCTAGGGTTACTAGAAGAAGCAGTTGTAGAAACCCTAAACCTCTTGTTGAGGAACCTTAAGTGAATGGATTGACCTATTCTCTGGATAGATTAGTGCACTCTAGCCCAGCGCATCTCCTGGTACTCTCAGAAGGCCAAGACGTGAAGTTTGGATTTTTGGTCAAATCTAGGGTTTGACCAAGTCAAGCAAGCAATGACGAACTCTATGAATTCTGAGAACAAGATAGATGGAGCCTCTAACTTCAGAGCATGGAAGACAAGGATTGACCTCATCCTTGCTAAGAATAAAGTGCTGGATATTGTGAAAAAAAAGATTGTGAAGCCAGATTTTAAAGAAGGATAAGAGAAGGAACCACAAAACATTGCAGCTATGGAGAATTTCAAAGATGTTGACATCAATGCCATGAGTATCATAGTGGATTCCATAAAAGACCACTTGATACCCTACATCTCCCA
>JZKD02S2038967.1:20861-35068 GCA_000966675.3 Picea glauca | reverse complement strand
TGACTGAGAAGAGATTTGTTAGGGCATCGTACATCTTCTTTGATGAGTCAAGATGGGAGATGTAGGGTATCAAGTGGTATTTTATGGAATCCACTATGATACTCATGGAATTGATTTCAACATCTTTGAAATTCTCCATAGCTGCAACGTTCTGTAGTTCCTTCTCTTCTCCTTCTTTAAACTCTGGCTTCACGATCCTTTTTTTCACAATATCCAACACTTTATTCTTATCAAGGATGAGGTCAATCCTTGTCTTCCATGCTCTGAAGTTAGAGGCTCCATCTAGCTTGTTCTTAGACTTCATAGAGTTCATCATGGCTTGCTTGACTTGGTCAAACCCTAGATTTGACCAGAAATCCAAACTTCACGTCTTGGCCTTCTGAGAGTACCAGGAGATGCCCTGGGCTAGGGCACACTGATCTATCCGAAGAATAGGTCAATCCATTCACTTAAGGTGCCTCAACAAGAGGTTTAGGGTTTCTACAACTACTTATGCTAGTAACCCTAGCTGCAGTGCTTTTGGAAGCTGCTCCTGCTAGTAACCCTAGCGGCAGTTCCTCAACAAGCTCAATATCTAACGGCTATGTTTCCTTCCAGCATTTTAGGCTAACTGAAGGGGTGTGGGCCCATAACCTGTTAGAATATAGAAGATGGTGTGCTCATTTTACCATTGACAATACCTTCATCACCTAACCATAGGTCGAACCTCCCTCCAAGCACCTTAACCTTGACTGAGAATTCCTTCGAAAGCAAACCCTACGCTAGCTAGCCAAACAAAGGGTAGCGCACCTCTCTCCAAGGATAGTGCAACACAAAAGACTGATCATATAGTCCCAAACCCTAGCCAAGAGATATTCAAGCCAATACTGAAAACTTGTTGTTGTTGCAGTTGCACCAGTAGCTCTCCTCCAAACCTGCGCACAAGACTACAACTGCAGTGCGCAACAAACTGGGAACTGCAATTTTGAGATGCTTTCAAATGAGAACTGGTTCCCTGTATTTATATTGGTTCTGCCAAATTTGCTAGGGCCGAGTTCTCCTTCTAGATAAGTGTTTGTTCAGTATGTTATTATTATTTCTGGTCGACTTCTTCTCTTGGAGGCTAATAACCTAATATAAATTATCTTCTTGATCCGACAAGGCTTCTAAGGTTATTAGCCAACTCATTAGGGTTTCTCTTGCTTCCTGGAGTATTCTATTCTCATCGGGTTCACACATGGAGGTAAAAACCTCCCGCAACTACCATAATATTAACAGAAATGTCACTAAACTCTAAGCTATATGTGTGATCTTGGGTATGCATGAATCCCATAGGCCTCTTGTAAGCTTTGAAACAATAATGTGGCAATCAATAAAGCTTCCATGGATAAAAAAAATTATTAGGTTTCTCATCACTTTGTTCATCCCTAGCTATCTTAAGAGTGAAGGGCCTAAACTTTGGTGGGTTTACTCGTGATGAGGTTTCTGTAACCCATAGCCATGGTCATGAGCTCAAGGAGGAATGACTCTAATCCCTTCATGACTTAGTGTAGACCACTACTTTAACTAGTTATATAATTTAATGGAAGGCTCTAAAACTTATCATAGTATTAATCTATGGTCTAACACATGCTTACAACAATGATTAGTAAATTGGGAAAGGGTCCCTACCATCATAGTCTTTATGGAAAAAATAATGTTAGCTTGGACTGCTCATGGATATAAACTTAAATGAGGAGACACTTAATGCTTCATGTATGTGAGGGTGATGGAACTCAACCATTTTTTTCTTGGTTTTCAAAATGTATATCACTCCTCCATCATGCTCATTTGCTCAAAGGCAAGTGGTAATAATGCTTTTCTTCAATCAAGGTGATTGTCTATCTTTTAACCCTTTGTGATTGTGAGGGTGATGGTACTTATGCTTTTCCACTCCTCCCTTATGGACTTAAGCTCAAATGTGACAAGACCCTTTCCCTTTCTAGATACGAGGGTGATGAAATCTTGTTTGCAACTCTCCTGCACAGACTTAAACTTAAAGGTGAAAATATATTTTCCCTTCATGGATGTGGGGGAAATTGCATCCAAGGATTATTTTTCATGACCTTTATAAGATTTTGAACATATCCTTGACCATACATATTGCTAGTTCAAAGTCAAGGGTTTTCATCCTTCACATGAATAGTAGTGATGCTCCAATCCTTAGTTGTTGGGAAGTAATCTATGCTTGTGGTCAATCGACTTGATGGGTATGAATTTACATTCATGGGTATAAGAAGAATCACTCTCAAGACTTCACTTTCTCATGGTCACTTCAGTGATATAAATCTTTGCAAGAGAATATCATGATAGGATTATGATGCTTCAATAGATATTTGACCTCTTTACTTGAAGTAGCACTAAATAAAGTGAAAGATACCAATTCATGAACAAGATTCGATTGCTTCTTTGTATATATTGGTGCTATGTATGAAGGATTTTCATGTATAATTAGTATGAAAGGTTTATACCCCTAACTATATTTTCAAAACATCTCCCATTCCTATTAATAATAACCAATTCACCATTCAGATATTGAATTTAGATGTGAGGTGATATCAAGCCTTCACCTCTTGATAACCATGGTAATAACAATTCAACTAGTTAAAATAAAGGCTAAGGAAAGGGATGATAAGACCATAGAAACATAAATATTGTCATCATTAAACTATGTGAAAGAGGCTATAATATAACATGCATAGATCACTTTAGCTGAATAAAATATTTCATCAATGAAGGATGGCATAGAAGATGTTGGGCATCTCCTTGGTCCATCTAAAAGAAGGAGAGAATTATACATGTATATCTAAGAGGATAACCTTGTGAAAAAAGAATCAAGAAAGCAAGTAAATCAGACAATTCAATAACTCACAAAAATTAAGTAATGTGAGAACTATAAATGGTGACATACTTGAGAAACAAGCCAATCTCACTATGTAACCCGATGCAAAGCTAATTTTATTCACAAGGTAAAAAGGTTAAGAATATACAAAATTAAACATTCTTCCAACGAAGAAAAAAAAAACAATCCAACATTAAAGAAAAAATCAAATGAAAGGAAAATATCATTAACAATGTGCTCTTAAATTTTTTTATGGGGGTCCCCATGTCTAAAGAGTTGGGGATAGTTGAGGCCTCAACAAATTCCTAGGAAAGTAAATCATATGTGAATAGTAGGGAATTAATTTTCTAAGATGAGGGGATTGAAGTACTCATTGATACCTTTGTGATGTTGGCTCATTTTCTCCATTCTAACATCGTATGGCCAAATGGAAACATTCAAATTTCAAGGTTCTTGTGGGCCTTGGTGATAGACCAGTCTTGAGCATCAGATGTCCTAGTTAAAAAAGGTGGCCTCATCAACATCGGATTAGATTTACAATTGAATGGTCTAGTAGTGATCAATAGTAGATTTTCAATGGTTTGATCTATGTTGCATTCCACTCTTTTATGATCTCGATATTCTTTGGGAAATTTAGTGGAAAATGGTCAAACTACATTAAATTATAATTTGGCACACATTTCTAGGAGGAAAATAATAAAAATAACAAAATAAGGTGAAATATATAAGATCCTCTCCTCCGTCACCTCCATTTCCTCTTTCATCGGATTGGTAGTTGAGCATAGGTTCAACGGTAGCCATGAATGGGTTTAATCTAGGAATTTATTCCAAGTGGTTTGAGGAAGGTACCTCTAAATATACTCTAGTGATGGTTCATGCTTGAAATGATTGCTAGTTTATTGTGTTTGAGGTGTTGATGTTGGTGTTGGGTTTACTTAGTCTCTGGTTCATTAATAGATTTGGTTCTTAGTTTCCAGTTCAAAATTTTAGTTATGGTTATTGATTTTTGTTTATAAGGGGAGTATTCAAACTGCCT
The DNA here is from genome assembly GCA_000966675.3 of Picea glauca. Taxonomy (NCBI): domain Eukaryota; kingdom Viridiplantae; phylum Streptophyta; class Pinopsida; order Pinales; family Pinaceae; genus Picea; species Picea glauca. The sequence goes on along the minus strand of JZKD02S2038967.1, from coordinate 31,172 downwards.
TGGGCACCAGGTCCAATCCTCATTGGCCCATTCTTCATTGATTTTTTTTGTGTGTGTCCTCGTGGCGTATTGCACCATCCTTCCTCCTCACCTCTCTTCCCTCTTAGATTCATGGTCCAACCTCCTTCTCTTTTCCACATCTCGCCCACCTCTTAGTCCTCTCTCCCTTATGTGTAGGCCATCTACTCAACTCTCTCGTCCCCTTTGAATAATTATTTCCCTAACCTTTTTCACCTACATAGTGTGCTCTCTCTCCTTCATTCACACCTTAAATTCCACTATGCACACCCCATTCCCCTCTTGTATTTGCAAATTTCCTATCACCCCACACTCCATTACCCATTACACCATATTCCATTGATCCCATACCATGGTCCAATTCCCCCTCCCTCCCATCACTCCATTCCTCCCCTTATGTTTCCCTTGTACCCCAAATTAACTCCTCATTTATGTTGGGCCTAACTCTCTTATTGATGCTCACCCCCATCCACTCCTCCATCTACATTCACATGCACATACTCCCCTACTATGCCACCACCCCAAATAGTGGTCTCTCCCTCCTTCACCATTGAATCCCCCCCTCCCTTTGTTTCTCCTTAGCCACCTTCACCCCTCCTCTAAGGTGGGATACTTCTCCCTATCATTCGACCCACTGTTGGTAGTGGCCAACTTAGCTATCACCACCCTCAATTACAAATAAGGGTGACTAGCTTATCCATCGCCACCCCCAATTACAAATAAGGGTGGTGGTGGGGTNAACAATAATTCTATGAGTGAAAGGGGGCATCATTTAGCCATGAGACTAATGCCAGAAAATGGGGAAATCGTATGAAATTAGAGATAACATTAGTCAAATGAAAGGGAACACATTTTAAATACAACCATTTAGACCCAAAATGGTAGTCAAAATTCATTTTTATCATTCATTGTTTCATTTTTATTTCTTATTTTCCAAACTAGACATCAAGCCCAACAATTTTCCAAGGTCTGTTAGAGGCTAAATATCACTCAATTTGAGCCCTATTTTCACCAATAAAAAGTAAATGCAATTATGATGTATATAATAGCATCCATAAATTATTAGAATCCAAATCCAATGCTATTTTTCACTTCACTATAGCCAAACATCATTTTAGTCCCAAGGTTATTTTATCTGAATCAATCTTGAATTGAGCTTGGTTGGAGATCACAATATCTTAATCAATGGGGAAGAATTATAGTGAGAAGGTTTATATTTAGGTATGAAAGGTGTTCAAACAATGAATATCTCTTGAGTTATTTCACTTGGCTTAATAGTTGTCCTATACTCTATAAGAAGTCTTGAAGCCACCTAATCATGGGCTTTATTTCTAGCAATTCCAATAGCCACTAATGACCAATTTGATACCTAATTTTCACCCAACTTGTAGTAGAATAAATTGGCTAACAAATACAAAGCACACAAAAGAATAAATCATGAGGCTCAATTGATGATGCGGCACCTTTACAAGAAAGGTTTTCTCAAATCCACTTCTTTCTCGGATGTAATTTCCCTTTTGCAAAAGTACGATAAGGTTCCAATTTCTCAAAATTCATTTAGAAATATCTAGAAGTGCCACTTGTCACTTTTCCAAGAGCGACATGTGTTTTGTAAACCCAAGGTATATTTAGACCTTGGGGTTTGTTAACCTAACTTCATCTCCTCTTCTCTTATAAATATAATTCTTCCTCATAATTCAAATATTGTTGAATGAAAGTAACTAAGTGTTTCTAGTTTTTCTTAGGGTCTTAATGATTGTTGCTCGCCATTGTTCTCATTTCAATTGTTAGTGATTGAATGGTTTCTTGCCTATGGTAAAAAATTAGTGATAGGATGTTGTTGTGTTAGCTATTCATGGGAGGTATTAGTTAGCTATGTAGCTATTTTTTTTTTCCAAGAATTTTTTTTTCTCAAATTTATATAGTGTATAAACTTGTTTACAAAAACAGCAGCGAGATGTGGGCGCAAAATCAGCGATGGACAAAGAAAGAACCATTTCATACAATTACCATAGAATTTCAAGGAGGAGAAAAAAGAAGGCCACTCTAGCTAGTGGACTCTTTGAAGAAGCGATCAAGCCAATCTTACAATGTTGTCAATCGAAAGACTAGTGGATATCATTATCATTCAAAAATGTTGAAGGAGGTGTTAGGGCTTTCTTTCCCTTTATCACAATGGTAAACCAAGAGCCTCCCAATCAATTCGCCAAGATCCCGCTTTGAGAGTGTGTCCGCCTCTGAATTATGGGATCTGGATATATGATGGAATTTTATGCCGGTGAAGAAATTGGAGAGCTCCCTTGTTTTTTGCTTCCATCCTTCAATGTGGATTGAATGGAGATTGCATTTGTGATTAATCCAATCAATTATTACTCTCGAGTCTCCTAAAACAAGAAGGTGGTTTAAAGACCACCAAGACGCAAGGGTGAGGGAAGCCCACAAGCCCATAAGTTCGGCTTTGGTGTTTGAACCCATCCCGCAATTTAGGAACCATTTTGTGATCCTCGATGGGTGAGATTTGAAGGTGCCCCCTGCCCCACAGCAAAGACCGTTTGAATGTGAAGCATCGTCAAAGCATACTAATGTGGATCCTTCTGCCATCAAATAGTCACGATATTTGATTTGGATGGTCTTTATAGAAGTCTATTGCAATTGGAAGGTGGATAAGATTCGGTGAAGAACCGCTTGAAGGGAGGGAAGCCATCCCTCAAATATCGCCAGGTTGCGCTCTTTCCAAGTCTTCCAGTAGACATGGGTAGCCAGGGGATGCAGAGTCGATGTATCCGAGATCCATGAGACAAAGCAGTCAGTAAAGGTGTCGCCTTTCCAGTCAAACGAGAGAGAGTAATGTTGTTTTAAAAGAATCCAAATGTTGGTTGTGAAAACGCAGTGTATGAAGAGGTGATGAATATCTTCAGAAGCGTCGTTGCAAAGGGAGTAGAGACCGAGCCCTTGCCAACCCCTCTTGCGAAGCACCTCCCAAGTGAGGATTTTATCCTGCATGCAGAGCCAAAAGAAAAGCTGTAACTTCAGTGGAATCGACCACTTCCAAACGGAAAGGAGCCACGGGGAAGCCGCAACAGTTGCCTGTGGATGTAAAAGAGCCGCATAAACATTTTTTATAGTAGTAAAACCCGAGGCATCTCCTCCGGCCCATAGGAGAGTGTCCTGCCCTCCATTTAGAGCGATTCCGGCTGACTTCAAAGCACTAGTGTAGGCGTCCCATTCCAATGCCATCGGACCCCTCAGCTGTAACTCACTGTTGTGAATCCAAAGGTCTGGGAGAGGGAACGTGTGGGCAACCACTTTCACCTGTGACAGGCACCCCAAGTTAAAGGAAGAATGCAACACTCTGAGAGGAGGGGAGAGGATCGATCGGTTGTCCAAACCGAGAATTTTATCTTTCCCAAGTAGTATCTCAAGACCCGATCCGAGCATCCAGCGAAGCCAGTGTAAGATCACAGGTGAAGCGGAAGTCAGGCCCTTCCAAAAGGGTGAAGCCCTTCTCTGTTGATGTGACGTCTTTCGCAGCCAATGGAGGAGGGGACGGGAGTCAAGATATTTATCCATAATGACTCGGTGCCAAATGCTTTCATGTGTGACCGCTCTCCAGAAAGAGAAAGCCAGGAGAGTCGTGTTGAAAGTAGATAGGTCCTTGAGTCCCCAACCCCCTACTTTTCGGGGCCTAAAAAGAGACTGCCAGCTGGAGAGACGAAATTGGTGTTTTCCAGGATGGTCGTTCCACAGGAAATTAAAAGAGAGCTTGCGTAGAAAAATAATAATCTTGTTTGGAATCCGTTCAAGTGTCATCCAATAGACAGCAAGACCTTTCAGCACTGATTTGACAAGAATGAAACGGCCACCTAGGGACAGCCACTTATTACCCCAAAAACCTATCCTCCTTTCGAATAAAGCCACAAGCCAGCTCCAGTCTGCTGAGGTGGAGGCTCTCGGTTTCAGTCGATAGCCCAAGTACCTAAAACCTTCCTTCAAATCGAAAAAAGTGAAGGGGATGGACGCTTTGAAAAGAAAAAGCTCAGCCTCAGATAAACCTCAATAATGCACAGTGGATTTTAAGGAGTTTATGGACAGACCCAAGACTGAGCAGAAAAGATGAAGTACGTCCAAAATAACAAGCCACTCTGAATGTTCTGCTAATGACATTAGGAGAATGTCATCAACAAACATGAGATGAACAATTTTGTTGAGTATTGATACCTTTATACCAGAGATTTGGTGATCGGAGCTGGATTTTGCAAGGAGAAGGCTAAGGCTCTCCATAATTAAGATGAAAAGGTAAGGGGAGAGTGGGCATCCTTGATGGAGCCCTCTCTCACTTTGGAAGAAACTAGACGCCTCCCCATTTATCAACACCGCGAAATTTGCACTAGATACACAGGATAGGATCCAGTCCGTGAACTTGTCACCAAAACCCACTGAGTGAAGGACTAGCCTCAGATAAATCCAATCAATGTTGTCAAAAGCCTTTTTGAGGTCTATTTTCATGATTAAAGCCTTTAAATTTGTATGTTTGATGGAGTGGATGCTCTCATGGGTAGCACCGATGGCGTCTTGTATTCTTCTGCCTTTTAAAAAGCCTAGTTGTTCAGCTGATAGACTTCTTTCCAGATACGGCTTCATCTGGTTGGAGATGACTTTAGAAACTACCTTGTAGATAAGGTTACACAAGGAGATTGGTTTGTAGTCGTTGAAGGAGACAGAATTGTTTTCTTTAGGGATCAATACCAGGAAGGTGGAATTGAGACTTTTTGTGATCTTACCTTTGATGCGAGTGTCCTCCACCATCTGGAGGAGATCCGATCCAACGAGATCAAAAAATTAGATGAAGAACTATGTCGTCCAGCCGTCGGGCCCTGGACTTCTCTCTTTTTTGGAATGGATCAAAACTTCTTTGAGCTACAGAAGGGTGATAGGCTTATAGAGTTCGGTAGCTTCAGTGGTCGATACTAGCTTTGGATAAAGACTGGCAGAAGCAAGTTTGTCAGGAAGATTTTGACTGTTGTTGGCTTTGAAGAGTTGTTCAAAGTGGGTGACAGCCTCCGCTTTGATTGCTTCTTGACCACGGAGAGTCTCAGCCCGATCGTTTTGAATTGACCAGATAAGTTTTTTGTTTCTATTGAAACTTGCTAAATTGTGAAAAAAAATTGTATTGGAGTCTCCCCACTTTAGCCAAGTCGCTCGGCTACGGAGCCTCCAACACTTTTCCTCTTTGCTTAGAATGTAATCTCTGCTCCTTTCAAGCACCTTTAGTGAAGCTGAGTCTTCCATAGACAGGACAACAGTGGTTGATAAAGTAATGAGATTTTTAATCTCAGACTCCAGGTTAATAAGATGGGCCGCCTCCGATTCCTTTTTACATTTAAACCAGGATTTTGAGGGGGCATTTAGAACCTTAAGCTTCCAAACAATTCTCAGTTGTGGGTTAAGTTCGGTTTGGAGACACGGGTCTGTCCATACAGCTTGGACAAGATCAGAATAATCAGCGGAGAGAAGCCAGTGATGATTGAATTTGAAGGGGAAGGAATTATGTCGGAGGGGGATGATCAGCTTTAGGAAAACGGGAGCATGGTCAGAGAAGTAAGGAAGCTCCACCCACGAGGTTGGGAAGCCTATGGAGGACATAAAACTATCAGAAATTAAAAAACGATCGAGGCGTCTGGCAGTGGCCTCAATCCCAGATCTCCCGTTACGCCAATTGGGAACAAGTCTGGTTGGAAAAACATCAATAAGGTTCTTGGACGAGAAAAGGTCTTTGTAGAAGGCTGCATCTGTACCAGGCGAGTAGTTTCCTCCCTAGTGTTCATCTGCAGAGAGTGTGATGTTTAAGTCACCTCCAAGTATGAGTTTTGGTATATCCAGAATACCACTAGATGCAGTTGAGACCAGAACTGTAATCTATCTTAGCAGGGACCGTATACATTAAGAAAAGCCAGCTCCTGGTTGGTATCTAGACAACGGCCCACCAACAATAAACCTCCACAGGTCAGGAAGGGAACCAAGTCAAAGTAACCGGGGTCCCAGGCCACTAGCATACCACCAGAATTGCCAATAGAGCTAACGGCCGCTGTGACCCATGAAGAGAGAAAAGAGTGTAAAAAAGATCTGGATTTTTTATCAGACGATAGGGTTTCTTGGAGAAAGATGACATCAGGAGAGGTGTGCTCTAGCAGTTTACGGAAGGCAGCAGTCTTGAGGTTGCCTCCGATCCCTCGTAAGTTTAAAGAGAGCACAAGCATTATTTTGAACGAGCTATGGCCTTCAATGCTCTAAGGGCCTTTCCATCAAGTGTAGGGATGGTAGGATCAGATTGTTGCGAGTTTAGAACTTCCTTCTTCTTTCTGGAGCTTCTCGTTTGGAGGGGAGAGAGATCTATGCCCAAACCTCGCGACCAAGCAAAGGATTTTTTGTCTTTTTTCGGATGAAGAGTAGATGAAGAACCAGCACCGATAGAAGGTAAGATGATTTCATTCCCCCGGTAGATATGAAGCTGAGTAGCGGAATCCGGGATGAACTGTGGGGTAGACAAGGAGCTCAACGCTGTCAGCAAAGAACCCTCACTTTCGATTGGCTGACTAAATCCAGGGAGAACAGCTGGGAGGTCGATCGGATCAGAGGTAGGGGTGGGAGAACTATGCTGACAGGTCGGTGATGGGGTAGGGAGAGGATGCAAAGGGAGGGAGGGGATAGGGAGGAGAGTAGAATCGGAGTTCGTGTGAGGGGAGTTGACGAGAGTTTGGGTCAGTGATGCAGGGGGCTGTGACAGCTCGACTTTAGGAGGGGGAGCACTAGGTCGGAGGGGAGAGAGCGAAAGAGAACGGTGGATGGTATCCTTTTCGACTGCAGCGAGAGAGTTAAAAAGAGAAGAGCACAACTGAAATAGCTTAGTTGTCAGTACTTCGGGTTGTCCAGGTGGGGGAGGGGAGGGAGGGTCGGTGTGTGTAAACCCGAACTCAAGAGATGGGTCCGCGTCCACATAATCAAGAGGGTTTAGATGCAGATCAGCTTCCTCGAAAGGTGAGGTCTAGGAATTACCAGGGCAAGTTCGGCGAAGATGACCAGTTTCTCAGCATTTGTTGCAACGGAAAGGCAGCCCGAGATAGTCCAGCGTCTGGATGATCTTTCGTCCTCTCCATTCAATCTCCAGATTTTTTGGCAGTCCAACCGATAGGTCCATTTCAACCATTACCCTACCCAGTTTCCTCGAGGAGCCTGTAAGAGAAGAAGTGTCGAGGGCAATGAAACTTCCTAGAGAGTCGCCTATAGCTTTGATGGCTTCTTCATTCCAGAAATGGAGAGGTAGACCTGGGAGCAACACCCATAGATGTCTGAGATGAAAGTAGTCAGATTCTGGGTTGAAGGCCATCCACCAGCGCTTAAGCATGAGGCTACTTCCCCCAAAGACCCAAAAAGATGATAAGAGTTGTGAGGCATCTTCAGGAGCTCTGCATAAGAAGCCGAGCCAACCTTTTTTGAGGTATAAGACTTTCGGGCAGTATCCTTAAAGCGGAAACCAATTAATCTTCATCTAGTCCTCCAGTGGATGAGGATTCAAACTTTTGTAAGAAATACGACCAACAAGAGCGCAGATAGACATCTTGCATAGGTTTTCTACACCCACTCCATCACCCAGAACCAGTCGCTTGGTTCTCCTGTTTGATTTCCACTCCTTTCGACCATGGGAAGGGGCTCTATGAGCATCCGTTGAGGGAAGCCTGTTTGGATAGATAAGGGGGGGTCTGTCGGAGGCAGGTGGAGAAGGTCTCGGGGCAGGTTCTCTTGTCAGTGGAGAAAAGCCTGACGCAACTGGGGTAACTGAGGAAGTGTAAGGATAGTTTGAAAAGGACTTGGAGGGAAGAGATGGACACCTTTTTTCCAGGGAGTCAACATGATCGAATAAGCCCTCATGTTTCCATATGAGTTCGTCAGTTGGTTGCATGAGAGCTTTGGTCAGAGAGTCCATTATAATAGGAGTTGGGGGACCGCTACCGGCCCACAGAACGAGGGAGGTGAGGGGAGAGTCAGTCAGGAGGTTCGAAGACAAGCGAAAGAGTGTTGTAGATACGATGTGGCCAGGGGAGCTCGGACCCAAGCAATGATGAAAAGGTGTAGTCTCTATCAGGACTAGAAGACAAAGGGAAATAGGAAGAAGCAGTTCGATAGCAGACCAAGGGACAACATATTCAAAAAGTGAGGCGACTGCGAGCAAAGGAGTAAAAGACGGAATGTTGTCAGGTAGAGGAGGTCCTCAGGAGCGGGCTACGCGGTAATGAGAGATCCGGGGTCTTGGATCGCCCTCAAGGAACCTGGTTCGCCAATTCCCCATCGCTAGTTCGCCATCGCCAGATCCATTTTTAGCTATTTTATATTTCCTTGATGATAACATGTTGATTTATTCTTATTAATAGTTGTTTCTTGTCTAATTTGTGTGATAATTTATGTAGGTTTGTGGGGGGGAAAGTAGTTCTTGAATCCAATTGGTGGCCAAAAGGTTTAGGAAGATCCTAGGATAACTTGAACTCTCTTCTTGTATTGTTGATTAGATTAGGTGACCATATTTATCTTTATTTATATTTTTTTCAGTTTCTTTCTCTTCTTTTGTATTGCTACCCCAAATAGATAAATCAACAAGTCTCTTGTTGATATATTGGATTCTAGATAGGGATACGTCTTTGTCGATTTTCATACATGTGTGTAGTTTTTATTTCCAATTGACTATATTTTCACTTTAAAACACCAAAAATTTCACTAACTCGCATAAGGAAATTACTGGTTTCTCTCTATGCTTCTCCCAAGAGGTTGGGAACCACCCAAAGACATGTTTTAGGCAAAGGAGTGAATATGGAAAAAAAATAAAAAACTATTGAACAGCCATGCATAAACACTTCAGACATGTGTAAAATTGCACTAATTTGTTTTTTATTAACTCTTTTACAATTGAAAAGTTTTAGTGGTTAATTGTAGTTCTTGTTTTCAGACTTTTCACACAAATCTAGTTATTTTTATATTCACTTATCCATACATTTCATCCTTCCAACTAGGGACAAAGTTAAGATTTCTTTACATGTGGCAGCTATGTGACTCACAAAGAAACTTGACTTTGTTTCTAAGGGATTTGTAGCACAATTCCATTCTTACTTTTATTACAAATTCAAAGTTATATTGTATCCTAAGTTGAAGGGAAAAAGGTGCTTAACACAAGGATTGGATGATAACTTAGTTAGAATTCATTTTGTTAATTGAGGGACATGGTTTTGAAAGCAACACATTGTCAATCCATGTGGATGGATTCTCAATTTCTATTTCAAGCATTGTCATTTAATAGATACTAGGAGTCAAATCCAAGGAATCATTATCAAGTGCCCCTCATAGATAAGGTTTTCCATAGTATCAAAAGAGTGAGGAAATTGTTGAAATTTATCTCTTTCTTGGAAGTTGATGGGAAGTAATGATTATAGCTTAGCCTTAGTCAAAGTACTATGCTACTTTGGTAAGTCCAACTAAACTCCCTTGGGGGAGTCTTAGACCACTTCATTTTTGCAAGTATCCTTCTTCCATTGAGGTGGTTTTAAGAATTTGAAAGTGTTATTTTACTTTTATCCATTTGATTACTTAGACAAAAAGTTCACTATTTTTCTCTTTTTATACTAAGTAATAATTGAAATATGAGAGATATAAAGTGTGAACCTACCTAGCAGGACCTTCAAAATGGAGTGGTTTCCTTTGCATTCATGGTTAATCAAATAAAAAATGCACAAAACTTACAATAACAACCTAATATTTTCATCAATCCACCTAGTTGTGCTTTATATTATTACCTAGTTGTGATTTATATTATTGCAACATTTCCTCTTTCAAAGACTCAATATAGTCATAAAAAAACAAGGTTCTTATACCATCATGAGAACGGTTATTTCCTCTTTCAAAGACTCAATATAGTCATAAAAAGACAAGGTTCTTATACCATCATGAAAACGGTTGTGTTGTTACAAAGTTTTATTATCCTTCGTCCCCTCCCCCAAACCCTAGGGGTTTACAAAAGCAATATCATGTTCAAGAGTTTTATATGTCAAATATCGACCATGTTTTTGGGACTTGATATTTTCATTAGACATGGATAATTGATCTTTTTCACAAGAAAATAGTACTATCCTAAATATAATATTATTTAGAATTTTATGTGTGTCTCCAATTCACCCTGAAACTCATAGGGAATCAAACAATTTAATATTTTGAGTGGATTATAAACCTAAAAAGAAATTTTATCATGGCTTT
>JZKD02S2038956.1:34819-45594 GCA_000966675.3 Picea glauca | reverse complement strand
AGAGCTGATTTACTTGGGTTTTGTCATATCGGCAAATGAGTTGAAGATGGATCCGGACAAGGTAGAAGTGATTAAGAATTGGCCACCACCCAAAAATGTTTTTGAGGTGAGAAGTTTCCATGGTTTGGATAGTTTCTACCAAAAATTCATTAAGAATTTCAGTGGAATTAGCGCAGCGATGATGGACACGGTGAAAAAATGACATAAGTCTTTTCATTGGATAGCAGAGGCTGAGAAGAGATTCAATCTGTTGAAGCTGAAGATAACGGAACGACCAGTGTTGGTGTTGTCAGATTTCATGAAGACGTTTCAGGTGAAATGTGATGCAAGCGGATATGCCATAGGAGCGGTCTTGAGTCAAGAAGACAGGCCAGTTGCATATTTCAGTGAGAAGCTGGATGAAGTGAAGCTGAAGTACTCCACGTATGATAAAGAATTTTATGCTATCATACAGGCATTGAAGAAGTGGAGGCATTACTTGATCCCGAAAGAATTTGTATTATATAGTGATAATCATGCATTACAGTTTGTGAGTCAACAGGAGAAGTTGAATCAGAAACATGCAAAATGGGTAGAGTATATGCAGAATTTCACGTTTGTGATTAAGCATATTGTAGGAACTGCTAACAAAGTGGATGATGCTTTGAGTAGGAAATGTTTGTTGCTGTAGGAGTTCCGGGTCAAAACATTGGGTTTTGAAAACCTGAGGGACATGTATGCGGGAGATACAGATTTCGGAGAAGCGTATGAAGCAGCTGAGAATCCAGTTCTCAGAGACAGAAGCTCATGGATAGACTACATGATCCAGGAGGGATTGTTGTTAAGAGGCAATCAACTGTGTATTCCAAATTGCTCCATGAGGGAGAACTTGTTGAAGGAGAAGCACAGTGGTGGATTGGCAGGGCATTTTGGCCATGACAAAACATTCGCGAAGTTGAGCGAATCATATTTTTGGCCAGGCATGTGAGCAGATGTCAAGAAGTTTTTTGACAGATGTCGAGTTTGTCAGCATTCAAAAGGGAGGAAACAGAATGCAGGTTTTTATCAGCCATTGCCCATACCAGAGAGACCATGGGAGCAATTAGTATGGATTTTGTATTGGGTTTGCCGAGGACGCAGAGAGGAGTTGATTCCATCTTTGTGGTGGTGGACAGGTTTTCTAAGATGGCACATTTCATTCCATGCCAGAAGACCAGTGATGCGACACACATCGCGAACTTGTTTTTCAAGGAGGTCATTCGACTCCATGGATTGCCGAAAAGCATAGTTTCAGATAGGGATACTAAATTCATTGGGCATTTTTGGAGGACGCTATGGAAGAAGCTAGGAACTAACTTGGCACTTAGTTCAGCTTACCATCCTCAGACAGACAGACAAACATAAGTGGTCAACAGAAGTCTGGGAGATTTGCTAAGAAGCCTGGTGACAGAGCACCACAACAGCTGGGATAGCATATTGCCACAGGCAGAGTTTGCATACAACGATTCAGTGAATTGGAGCACAAGAAAGAGTCCATTTCATATTGTGTATGGGACACAACCAAGAGGAGTTTCTGAATTATGGGATTCAGAGCAGACTGCGACTAGCAGCGCTAGTGCAGAAGAATTCGCTGAGGCGATGAAAGAACTTCACAGTAAGGTAAAGAAACGACTGATAGACTCAAATCAGGAGTACAAGCGCAAAGCAGATCATCATCGGAGACAACTTCAGTTTGAAGTTGGTGATATGGTTCTGGCACATTTGAGAAAGGAAATGTTCCCAAGGGGAACATACAATAAATTGAAGATGAAGAAAATCGGACCATGCAAGGTCTTGAGAAAATTCGGAGAGAATGCATACGAGATTGAGTTGCCGGATGGCATCGGGATATCTCCGATATTTAATGTTTCGGATTTATACCCATACAGGGCTAGAGAAACATAGAATGGAGATGAGGAACTAGTGGTCCAGTGGTAGAAGTAGATGTCGATTGTAGAGAAGCCATAGATGGAGTGCATACTGGACAAGAGAGTGGGAAAGAAGACTAGGAGAAAAGAATACTTTGAGTATCTGGTCAAGTGGAAGAACCACCCAGTGGAAGATGCCAGGTGGGAGACTGAAGCAGTGATACAAAAGCATGGACAGACTATGCAGGAGCTCATGGACAGGAGCCCATGAATGTTTTCAAGCCGAGGAGTATGATGTAGGAGCATCGCAAATACATCAAGCGAGCCAGCGTGGAGCGGAAGACAGCTGGACAAGCCAGCACTAATTTTGAAAACACTTTGGGATTGTTGCGCAAGTCTTTAAATGAAGTCATTTAAGAAAAGGCGCACTTGTATTGTAATGGACCTTGAGCGGATAGCTCTCTTCCTTAGGTAGATGAGGCATTTAAGATAGTTAATGTAAAGTAGGTAGAATAATTAATTCTAGATTTGATAGTTTAGAGTTCGAGAGGGAAAACGGAGATAGACACCCTCATTGTATCATTGTATCATTAGATGAGATAATCGAGGGCAGGAGCAGGAAGAGAAGAGCAGGCAGAGAACTGTGTAAAGAACATCCATGTACAGATATTGAATTAATAGAAGAAATCTTTGATTCAAGTCTATGGTTATGTGTCTATTCTCTGTGTAATGATGTTATGCTCATGAATATTTGCTTCCTGTCATACATTTGATTTTATATGTTGTGTATGTGATTTCATGGTTGGATTGAAGTCTGAGAGGATGAGAGAATGAGTTTCAATTGTTTCTCTAAGTGAGCCAGAAGATTCCTGCAAGGAGTGCAGTCGAATAGTCCACAAGGAGTGCGTTGACAGAAGGGTTTGCTTAGAGGTAGCTTTTGTTCTCATTTCCTCGAGAGTGCAGATAGGCACAGTGCCGTGCAAGGGGTGCGCAAGCCAAGCGAAGTCTCAGAGTTGTGATTCTGAGCAAAACATTGAAAGACTGCTGCTGCAGGAGTGCACAGGGTCGAAAGACTTCAACACTTAGATAAGGTTGAAGATTTGTCGCAAGGGGTGCATGCAAAGTTCTTCTAAGGATTTGAGGATTTCAAAGGAAGCTCAGGAGGAGTAGGCCTTCGAACTCATCACAAGGAAGATGAAGTTGAACATTCGAGAAAAGCGTCACAGGTTGGTGAGCAAATGAGTCTCATGGAGAGACATTTCCTATTTTGCAAAATCCTCGAGGGGAGAACGGACGGACGAAATCTTCAAAAGAGGTTTCACGAGGCTCCGAGAACCGTTGGATTCCCCAGAGGCACAAGATAGTTATTGCGTAGGCGTAAAGAGGATTCGAAGCTCAGGAAGGGGCAGTGTCGTTGATCCAAGTCGGTCAGGGTCGTTGATTTGTTCAGGAGATTGCCTATCGGGACCTCGTGAGGAAAGCATCCTAAGTTTGGGAAGGAGAGTCGCGAGATAGCGAGGAGCGAGATCTCGACTACTCTAAGGATAGCGTGGTTCCACAGGAGTCGGCGAGTGGACAGGTGGCACCTCGCACCTCAGGAACTCGTAAGAGGAAGGGTCAATAAATCGGTGCCAAGGGACGCGAGGTCGCGAGTTTCGGTGCCTCGGACCTTAGGAGTTGACGAGGAAGTTATTCAAACTTGCAAGTAGCGAAGTCGCGAGGAAGCAAGGTCGCAATAGTGTGAAAAGTCCCGAGAGAAGTGACGGGTGTGGACGAGTCAAGTCACATGTGCACCGCGGAGTTTCGGCACCTCGGACACCGAAGGTTAGAGAACCAAAAGGTTGGTATCGCGAGTAGCGAGGGCGCGAGTAGAGGAATCCCTCAAAGGAAGAGTCAGCGAATTGACTACCCTCGGGTCTCGTGGATCTGAGAATACAGTGTATAATATTTGGACTCGTGGAGTCACGAGTTTCGATCCCCCGAGAGGTTAAGGAAGGGGATCGCGTGAAGGAGAGAATCTGTGGGTAGGAAGATTCCCGATAGGGAATTAGAAGAACCCTTGAGTTCTTTGGGCTGAGGAGAGAGGAAGGTCCTGGAACAGCGCCCGTGCTCGCGAGGTGTCGGGTCGCATCATAGAAAGATAGATCGGAACACTACAAGTCACTAGGTGAAGTCTTAGGGTCGGATCTGAAGTATAACCCCTCCAAACTGAATATATCTGAATCTCATAAATGCCCTCCTTCTCTCCAATTTGTCCCAATGGTATAGGAAATCATCTATACCATAGAAATCTCTCAAAATCACCAGAAATGATGGTGAAGACCTTGCAAGAAGAACCCAGATGCTCAAATCTCCAAAATCCCTTCTCCTTTGCTAGATTGAACCTTCCTTCAATGAATGGTGTGCCCCCCTTGCTGGAAAACCCTAATGGTGCATCCTCTCTTTCTTCTTGTGCCCGTGGCTAGTGTAGAACCATCTTGCACTGAGTAGATCTAAACTAGAATGGTGTGGGGGAGTATTGCATCCCCTAGACCAAGCTTGGGACAAGCTAGGTGGAATCTTTCACCATCAAATCATCCTCTAGGGTTTGTGAAGTCAAAACCCCCAAGGTATGGGCTCTCTAGCTAGAAGTCGGATATCAAAATGATAATCATACATGAATGAGAGAATAGAGGCCCTTTGCTCTTATTTATACTTCCTGCATCCCCTTGTCTCTCCAAAGTGACTTTTCTTTTTTAATTAATTAATCTACCTTTTTACCTCTAAAAAGCGCCTTAACTCTCCTAGTGGCATCCATGGCCACTGAAAGTCACTTCTCATCATCCTATCATGTAGTCATGTTCCTCCCGATTCCAATGAGCTATTACACTGAGAGGTTCCTCCAAGTATTGTGCCGAAAATGACCTCTTCAGTGAATTTAATTAACTTATAGCTCAAAATACTCAAAATTATGGAAATCGTCGGAATGCAATGAAACCAAAGCCAACCCCTGTGGAATGGATCATAATGATGAAATGGGATGAGCGATGCAAGATAGACCCCAAAATACCTCTCAATAATCTATGTACTCTCTATAACCTCCATCTGGCTAGTCTGGTCATCATAACCCTCTGTAATGTAATGATCTCCCAAAGTGGGGACATTACAGTCCTACCTGCTAGAAAATTGCTTGTGCTCAAGCAATAACCAAATCCCCTCAAGTATAATATCANAGAGCTGATTTACTTGGGTTTTGTCATATCGGCAAATGAGTTGAAGATGGATCCGGA
This sequence comes from Picea glauca, assembly GCA_000966675.3. NCBI lineage: Eukaryota > Viridiplantae > Streptophyta > Pinopsida > Pinales > Pinaceae > Picea > Picea glauca. Next base: position 40,439 of record JZKD02S2038956.1, on the reverse strand, counting down.
CAAGGTAGAAGTGATTAAGAATTGGCCACCACCCAAAAATGTTTTTGAGGTGAGAAGTTTCCATGGTTTGGATAGTTTCTACCAAAAATTCATTAAGAATTTCAGTGGAATTAGCGCAGCGATGATGGACACGGTGAAAAAATGACATAAGTCTTTTCATTGGATAGCAGAGGCTGAGAAGAGATTCAATCTGTTGAAGCTGAAGATAACGGAACGACCAGTGTTGGTGTTGTCAGATTTCATGAAGACGTTTCAGGTGAAATGTGATGCAAGCGGATATGCCATAGGAGCGGTCTTGAGTCAAGAAGACAGGCCAGTTGCATATTTCAGTGAGAAGCTGGATGAAGTGAAGCTGAAGTACTCCACGTATGATAAAGAATTTTATGCTATCATACAGGCATTGAAGAAGTGGAGGCATTACTTGATCCCGAAAGAATTTGTATTATATAGTGATAATCATGCATTACAGTTTGTGAGTCAACAGGAGAAGTTGAATCAGAAACATGCAAAATGGGTAGAGTATATGCAGAATTTCACGTTTGTGATTAAGCATATTGCAGGAACTGCTAACAAAGTGCCTGATGCTTTGAGCAGGAAATGTTTGTTGCTGCAGGAGTTCCGGGTCAAAACATTGGGTTTTGAAAACCTTAGGGACATGTATGCAGGAGATACAGATTTCGGAGAAGCGTATGAAGCAACTGAGAATCCAGTTCTCAAAGACAGAAGCCCGTGGATAGATTACATGATCCAGGAGGGATTGTTGTTCAGAGGCAATCAACTGTGTATTCCAAATTGCTCCATGAGGGAGAACTTGTTGAAGGAGAAGCATAGTGGTGGATTGGCAGGACATTTTGGCCATGACAAAACATTCGCGAAGCTGAGCGAATCATATTTTTGGCCAGGCATGTGAGAAGATGTCAAGAAGTTTGTTGACAGATGTCAATTTTGTCAGTATTCAAAAGGGAGGAAACAGAATGCAGGTTTTTATCATCCATTGCCCATACCAGAGAGACCATGGGAGGCAATTAGTATGGATTTTGTATTGGGTTTGCCGAGGATGCAGAGAGGAGTTGATTCCATCTTTGTGGTGGTGGACAGGTTTTCTAAGATGGCACATTTCATTCCATGCCAGAAGACCAGCGATGCGACACACATCGCAAACTTGTTTTTCAAGGAGGTCATTCGACTCCATGGATTGTCGAAAAGCATAGTTTCGGACAGGGATACTAAATTCATCGGGCATTTTTGGAGGATGCTATGGAAGAAGCTAGGAACTAACTTGGTGTTTAGTTCAGCTTACCATCCTCAGACAGACGGACAAACAGAAGTGGTCAACAGAAGTCTAGGAGATTTGCTAAGAAGCCTGGTGACAGAGCACCACAGCAGCTGGGATAGCATATTGCCACAGGCAGAGTTTGCATACAACGATTCAGTGAATTGGAGCACAAGAAAGAGTCCATTTCATATTGTGTATGGGACACAACCAAGAGGAGTTTCTGAATTACGGGATTCAGAGAAGACTGCGACTAGCAGCGCTAGTGCAGAAGAATTCATTGAGGCGATGAAAGAACTTCACAGTAAGGTGAAGCAACGACTGATAGAATCAAATCAGGAGTACAAGCGTAGAGCAGATTAGCATCGGAGACAACTTCAGTTTGAAGTTGGTGATCTGGTTCTGGCACATTTGAGAAAGGAAAGGTTCCCAAGGGGAACATACAATAAATTGAAGATGAAGAAAATCGGACCATGCAAGGTCTTGAGAAAATTTGGAGAGAATGCATACGAGATTGAGTTGTTGGATGGCATCGGGATATCTCCGATATTTAATGTTTCGGATTTATACCCATACAGGGCTGGAGAAACAGAGAATGGAGATGAGGAACCAGTGGTCCAGTGGCAGAAGCAGATGTCGATTGTAGAGAAGCCACAGATGGAGTGCATACTGGACAAGAGAGTGGGAAAGAAGACCAGGAGAAAAGAATACTTTGAGTATCTGGTCAAGTGGAAGAACCACCCAGTGGAAGATGCCAGGTGGGAGACTGAAGCAGTGATACAAAAGCATGGACAAACCATGCAGGAGCTCATGGACAGGAGCCCATGAATGTTTTCAAGCCAAGGAGTATGATGCAGGAGCATCGCAAATACATCAAGCGAGCCAGCGTGGAGCGGAAGACAGCCGGACAAGCCAGCACTAATTTTGAAAACACTTTGGGATTGTTGTGCAAGTCTTTAAATGAATTCATTTAAGAAAAGGCGCACTTGTATTGTAATGGACCTTGAGCGGATAGCTCTCATCCTTAGGTAGATGAGGCATTTAAGATAGTTAATGTAAAGTAGGTAGAATAATTAATTCTAGATTTGATAGTTTAGAGTTCGAGAGGGAAAACGGAAATAGACACCCTCATTGTATCATTGTATCATTAGATGAGATAATCGAGGGCAGGAGTAGGAAGAGAAGAGCAGGTAGAGAACTGTGTAAAGAACATCCATGTATAGATATTGAATTAATAGAAGAAATCTTTGATTCAAGTTTATGGTTATGTGTCTATTCTCTGTGTAATGATGTTATGCTCATGAATATTTGCTTCCTGTCATACATTTGCTTTTATATGCTGTGTATGTGATTTCATGGTTGGATTGAAGTCTGAGAGGATGAGAGAATGAGTTTCAATTGTTTCTCTAAGTGAGCCAGAAGATTCCTGCAAGGAGTGCAGTCGAATAGTCCGCAAGGATTGCGTTGACAGAAGGGTTTGCTTAGAGGTAGCTTTTGTTCTCATTTCCTCGAGAGTGCAGATAGGCATAGTGTCGTGCAAGGGGTGCGCAGGCCAAGCGAAGTCTCAGAGTTGCGATTCTGAGCAAAACATTGAAAGACTGCTGCTGCAGGAGTGCACAGGGTCGAAAGACTTCAACACTTAGATAAGGTTGAAGATTTGCCGCAAGGGGTGCATGCAAAGTTCTTCTAAGGATTTGAGGATTTCAAAGGAATCTCAGGAGGAGTAGGCCTTCGAACTCATCGCAAGGAAGCTGCAGTTGAACATTCGAGAAAAGCGTCACAGGTTGGCGAGCAAACGAGTCTCGTGGAGAGACATTTCCTATTTCGCAGAATCCTCGAGGGGAGAACGGACGGATGAAATCTTCAGAAGAGGTTTCACGAGGCTCCGAGAATCGTTGGATTCCCCAGAGGCACAAGATAGTTATTGCGTAGGCGTAGAGAGGATTCGAAGCTCACGAAGGGGCAGCGCTGTTGATCCAAGTCGGTCAGGGCCGTTGATTTGTTCACGAGATCGCCTATTGGGACCTCATGAGGAAAGCGTCCTAAGTTTGGGAAGGAGAGTCGCAAGATAGCGAGGAGCAAGATCTCGACTACTCTGAGGATAGCGTAGGTCCACAGGAGTTGGCGAGTGGACAGGTGGCACCTCGCACCTCGGGAACTCATAAGAGGAAGGGTCAAGAAATCGGTGCCAAGGGACGCGAGGTCGCGAGTTTCGGCGCCTCGGACCTCGGTTGTTGACGAAGAAGTTATTCAAACTTGCAAGTAGCGAAGTCGCGAGGAAGCGAGGTCACGATAGTGTGAAAAGTTGGAGAACCAAAAGGTTGGTATCGCGAGTAGCGAGGGTGCGAGTAGCGAAATCCCTCAAAGGAAGAGTCAGCGAATTGACTACCCTCAGGTCTCGGGGATCCAAGAATACAGTGTATAATCTTTGGACTCATGGAGTCGTGAGTTTCGATCCCCCGAGAGGTTAAGGAAGGGGATCGCGTGAAGGAGAGAATCTGTGGGTAGGAAGATTCCCGATAGGGAATTAGAAGAACCCTTGAGTTCTTCGGGCCGAGGAGAGAGGAAGGTTCTGGAAGAGTGCTCGTGCTCGCGAGGTGTTGGGTCGCATCATAGAAAGATAGATCGGGACACTACAAGTCACTAGGTGAAGTCTTAGGGTCAGATCTGAAGTATAACCCCTCCAAACTGAATAGATCTGAATCTCATAAATGCCCTCCTTCTCTCCAATTTGTCCCAATGGTATAGGAAATCATCTATACCATAGAACTCTCTAAAAAGCACCAGAAATGATGGTGAAGACCCTGCAAGAAGAACCCAGATGCTCAAATCTCCAAAATCCCTTCTCCTTTGCTAGATTGAACCTTCCTTAAATGAATGGTGTGCCCCCCTTGCTGGAAAACCCTAATGGTGCGTCCTCTCTTTCTTCTTGTGCCTGTGGCTGGTGTAGAACCCTCCTGCACTGAGTAGATCTAAACTAGAATGGTGTGGGGGAGTATTGCATCCCCGAGACCAAGCTTGGGAAAAGCTAGGTGGAATCTTTCACCATCGAATCGTCCTCTAGGGTTTGTGAAGTCAAAACCCCCAAGGTATGGGCTCTCTAGCTAGAAGTCGGATATCAAAATGATAATCATACATGAATGAGAGAATAGAGGCCCTTGGTTCTTATTTATACTTCCTGCATCCCCTTGTCTCTCCAAAGTGACTTTTCTTTTTTAATTATTAATTAATTAATTAAATCACTTTAATTAATTAATCTACCTTTTTACCTCTAAAAAGCGCCTTAACTCTCCTAGTGGCATCCATGGCCACTGAAAGTCACTTCTCATCATCCTATCATGTAGTCATGTTCCTCCCGATTCCAATGAGCTATTACACTGAGAGGTTCCTCCAAGTATTGTGCCGAAAATGACCTCTTCAGTGAATTTAATTAACTTATAGCTCAAAATACTCAAAATTATGGAAATCGTCGGAATGCAATGAAACCAAAGCCAACCCCTGTGGAATGGATCATAATGATGAAATGGGATGAGCGATGCAAGATAGACCCCAAAATACCTCTCAATAATCTATGTACTCTCTATAACCTCCATCTGGCTAGTCTGGTCATCATAACCCTCTGTAATGTAATGATCTCCCAAAGTGGGGACATTACAGTCCTACCTGCTAGAAAATTGCTTGTGCTCAAGCAATAACCAAATCCCCTCAAGTATAATATCAAGATCCCATGTCCACCTATGGGACACATAGTAGACCCCATCCAAAGATGAACTATCACACACTCTGCCCCCTGGGTCCCATATCAAGACATGAAATGCAAGCCCCTCGGAAGCATAATACTGAAAAGTATCAACACTGTCAAACTCTTGCTCATGACTCATGGCCTCATCCCTGACTGAGTCCTCAACATTGAAGCTCAATGGAAAGTCAGAACAAGAGTTTGAAACTCTTGCTCATGACTCATGGCCTTATCCCCTCTTGCTCATGACTCATGGCCTCATCCTCAACATTGAAGCTCAATGGAAAGTTAGAACAACTTTCCCCTGCAAAGATCCACTCGCCCCTGTCAGTCAGTAAAATTCTCAATCCTGCAATCCCTGGGTCCCATGCTAGCCTCTATCGAAGATCACCATGATGAAATTGTATTATGCTGACCATGCATGATTGATACTTGTATATATACTAGATCCTCCACTCCTAGATCCTCAAGCTGAAGTACCTGTGGCACTTGGACCTATTGTCCAGAAGCTGCGTCTGTAAGAACATCTCTATGGAAGTAGTACCTGCCCAACAATCTCCATGCTCGATCATGATGATCAAGAGGGACAAAATGTCTTGCTCCATAGA
>JZKD02S2038945.1:17048-27346 GCA_000966675.3 Picea glauca | reverse complement strand
ATAACATTAGCATTTCAAGAAGTTTGGAGTCATACTCAACTCAATTCATTATAACATTAGCATTTCCTTTATTAGCTTTGAGAATGATATTTATTTTATTTTTTATTTTCTTTTAAACTTTACATAAAACCTAAAACATTTAACCGAATTACACTTTTATCTATAAATATTAAATTTTTTTATATAAATATGGAAAAAAAAAATTATATTAAGTTTTTTCAATAATTTATTTTATATAAATATGAGATTTTTTTTTTAATTTTATCACTATATTTCTTTTCATCTAGTTTAAAGTCTCTACAACTTTAGGTCTCTATAACTTTAGGTGGATTCACTTGGGTTTAAATAAAAAATCTTTAGTTAAATTAGTTTGTTCACATTATATTTATTTTCAAAGTTTTGAATATTATAGCTCTGCACGTGCAATGACTCTTTATTTTCAAGTGACTTCAAGTCTCGAAAATTATACACTCAGGCTCTCATGGCGTCGGAGGCGAACCACAAACTACTTCTTTTCTGAACCACAGCTTTCAGTCAATCCCGACTCCTACACTGCGCTAGTTTCTTTCTCTGAACATGCTGCGTCTGGAACACTGATCTCTTACCACACCTTTTATCGGTCCCAGTCCCTATCATTTTTCTTGTTTTTTCATCGATCATCTACCAGACTGTCGGCCACTATCCGCGCCCTACCACTTTGCTCTGACAAGAAAAGGTTTCCCGTGACCTCCAACCCTCTGACCGATCTTGTTTTCTAGCTCCTGCTTCCCCAGACATAGCCCCCTCCGATAGTACTGTTACAGTGGGCTACTGTGGTCCCCCGGAAGCTGGTCATATGGCTCCCCAACCCGATTTTCCCTTGCTTACTTCCGACGACCTCTTTTGGAACCAGGCGGGCATTTTGGATCATATAGATTCCTTGGTCCATAGCACTTCGACTTTTCCCTCCAATAATATTTCAAACTCTGTCGCCTCTGACCCTGAGCTCACAGTTAACAAAAGTCTGCCCCCTCTTTCAAGAGCGCCCTCTTCGTGTACATTTCCAACCTCACCCCGGGATTCTACTAGCCCCCCTCCTGCTCCTCTTAGACCAAACCGACCACAGATTCTTCTAGCACAGAATGCTCCACAGACTGATCCCCACCGAGATGTCTCCACTGGTCGTAAGGCTTGGAAAGCAAATAAAACAACCAGGCGCTTTGTGTTGGGAGAGGGAGTGGGGCTTGAAAACCTATGTAGAATGTCCACCTGTGCTCTGGTTGGCTGCATTTCATACAAAAGTCTGAGCTCCCCCCCCTTGGTGGAATGGATCGAGCACAACTGGTCTCCGTTACTTGGTTACTGCCCGGAAGTTCTTTTTCTCAAAAATGGATGGCTTTGTTTCACCTGCAACTCGCCAGAAGACGCCTCGTTGCTCCTCTCTACATTTTGAATATTTGGAGGCAGTAGCTTGATGCTCAAGCATTGGCGCATGGCCTTCAACCCTGATACTGACTTCTTCCAGCTACGACATATATGGGTATTGCTCCCGGGCCTCCCACTACATTTCTGGAACGAGGAAGCCTTAAGAGAGATCAGTAACTCCTTGGGGAAGTTGATTTCTCTCGACTCCCCTTCGGGTACAGGTTCTCCTAAACACATGGGCAGGCTGCTGGTAGAGATTGACATTTCTACAGGCCTGCCGGAAACTCTTGAGATTGTTTGGCGAGGGAGAAAGATACTTCAGTCACTGGACTACCTCGGCATTTCGTTCAGATGCAACCGTTGTCGACAGACTGGTCACCTACGCAGATTGTGCCCTGGTAAGAGTCCTAATTCTCATTTGGATGAATCGGATGACTTGTATCTTAACCCTCCCGCCTATCAGTCTGCTGATCCATCCCTAGCGTTTTTAGATGCTTCCCCTGATCCTTGCACTATACCCCTTCCAGAACTTTCGGATTCCCAGTCTACTCTCGCTCGCCTCTGCCCCACTCTTTACAAATCCCTCTCTCTCTCCGAAAAACAATGTGTCAACTCTTATACCTGGCTCGCTCCTACGATTCATCCTGAACCCTCCTCCTCGATAGCTGTCCAAACCCAACCTTCTATCTCAGAAGCTACCTGCGATGGCACACTTCCCACCACTTTTACTTCTACACCCCCTCCACCCGCATCCTTAATCCCTACCTCTCCGTCGTCTTCGCAGGAAGGACCCTCCTCCCTTGTAGCCCTTGACACTCACACTCTCCTCCCTGGGTACAATCAACCTGTGGAGGACGATACTCCTCTATTGGAAACGCTGAACTCTTCATCTGTGGCCCAGTTCTCCCCGGATATTAACACACAGATCCCTCTATATCGAGGTAAAGAGATCATCTCTCCTTCCACCGAAGTGGGACCGTCTTCAATCTCACTTTCCGCTCCGAATACTAAATCTTTTGCATGGTCGAGAGGTCTGGAGATCGAGCTCTCCCCTCTCCAGACGAGGAGCGCTAGGAAAAAAAAGGAGGGCTCTACTACACATTCTACAGTCACGGGAGATCAAGCGCACGACGGAAAGGCCCTTAGAGAAATGAAGGCCATTGCTCGCTCCAAGTAATGAAATTGCTTTCTCTGAATATACGAGGGATCGGGAGCACTCTCAAGGCTGCTTCCTTCCGTAGACTTCTGGAACACTCCAAGCCAGATGTCATTTTTTTTACAAGAAACTCTTTCTACAGATCACTCGGCCAGAGACTTCCTACATCATTTTCGCCCTCATTGGATCTCTGCTACTTTAAGTTCTATTGGTAACTCAGGAGGCATGTTGGTGGCATGGGATCCAACACTTATCGAGCTTACCTCCTACTTAACTTGTGGAGGCATCCTTTGTACTGGCATATGTCTTGCTACAAGCCAGGTATTGACACTTTTAAATGTCTATGGCCCTTGCCTCGACCGACCTCTTTTCTGGACCCAACTAGCCAATAGTGGCATCCTCACCCTCCCTAACCTAATCCTGGGAGGTGACCTCAACATTACCCTATCTACCGATGAACAATGGGGCTCTACATCAATTTCAGGTACTGGTATAAATATCTACAGAGACCTCTTTAATTCCTTTAATCTTATTGACGTCCTACCTATTAACCTTGCCCCCACCTGGCGTAATGGGAGAAGGGGCACTGAAGACATTGCCAAACGGCTTGACCGTTTTCTAATTTCAGAGACATTCTTCCATTCAACTGCCTCTCCCACGTCCGGAGTCATCCTCCCCTTTTTCTCTGACCACGCGCCCATCTATCTCACTTTGAATCCTACAGCCCACGTCAAGCCTTTCCCTTTTAAATTTAATCATCATTGGGCTGAACACACAAAGTATTCTACACTTGTACACTTTGTATGGGAGAACCCGCAGTTCCTGAGCGACTCAAATCCATAGACGTGTCTGATTTGGAAATTAAATTTTCTAAAAACGCAGACCAAATGCTGGATAAAACAAAAATTGGCCGTTGACAAGCTCGCCTTGCATCAACTCGATCTCAAGATCAATCACCTCATCTCCAAATCTAACACTGTGGCACTACATTCGGATGAAGACGCTTCCCTTAAAGTTTTAGAAGAGAAAAGGAATGCCATTCTTCTGGCGGATGAAAAAAGATGGCGCCTCAGGAGTAGGGCGACTTGGATAAAATGGGGCGACTCAAACACCAAGTTTTTTCATAAAGTGGCTATTCTAAACAGAAACAAAAAACTCATCTGGTCCATAGAACAGGAGAATGAGGACCCCATTAGTGGACAGGAGGCACTCAAATCTTCAGCAGCCTCTTATTTTGAGCAACTCTACAAATCTAACAATGATTTACATATGACGGACAAAGTCTCTACTACCATCCTTTACTCGAGCATGATTTTGGCCGAGGATGTAGTTGTTCTTTATAATCCATTCACCCTTTCTGAGCTCAAGTCTACTCTTTCTCTCCTAAAAAAATAGAAAAGTCCGGGCCCCGACGGCTGGACGGACGAATTTTTCTCACTTTATTTTGATCTTGTTGGTTCTGACCTTCTACAGATGATCGAGGACACGTGCATTAAAGGTAAAATTAACAGCAGTCTCAACGCTACTTTCCTGGTTTTAATCCCGAAGTCTGATCAGCCTTCCTCCTTCAATGATTTCAGGTCGATTTCCTTATGCAACTTAGTTTATAAACTTATTGCAAAAGTCATCTCCTCTCGGATTAAGCCTGTTTTGGAACGAAGCCTCTCGATTGAACAACTCGGATTTCTCAAAGGGAGAAGGATTCATGATGCCATCGGTGTGGCACATGAGTGCATCCACAACATCTTCAAAAGGAACCAAAAGCCATTGATCATGAAAATCGATCTCAAAAAGGCGTTTGATATGGTTGACTGGGATTTTCTCAGAATTATCCTCCTCTCGGTTGGTTTTGGGAATAGCTTTACAGACTGGATAATGTCCTGTGTATCCAGTGCAAATATTTCAGTGCTGATCAATGGGGAGGCTTCTAGATTCTTCAAGAGTGAAAGGGGGCTCCGCCAGGGATGCTCCCTTTCCCCCTATCTCTTTATACTAGTGCTGGAAGGGCTGATTCTTCTACTCACCAAATCTATCACAAAACTTCATATTTCAGGTATACAGGTCACATCTTGCCTCAGCATCGTCCATCTAATGTTCGTGGATGACATACTGCTTTTTTCCAATGCGAATGAACTGGAATGGACATCTTTATTTGACACTCTTCAGCGCTTCTGCAATGCTATGGGGCTGATTATAAATCCCACAAAGTCCTCGGTCCATCACTGGGGTATGTTAGCGGCTGATCTCTCTACACTCAAAAGTCTTTTCCCCTACACTTTCTTTGATCTATCCCTTGGTTTCAGATACCTGGGGTATCATCTCAAACGAGGAGTTTTCACGTCTACGAACTGGCTTTGGTTAGTGTCGACCTTTGAACGGAAAATTGGATTATGGTGCAATAAATGGTTGTCCCTGGGTGGACGACTCATCCTGGTCAAGTCGGTACTACAAAGCCTGGCCGTCTATTGGATGCATCTGGAAAGGATCCCGTCAAAAATCCTAACTTTGCTTCGCAGATTATCTTTCAACTTCCTGTGGAACGATCATGTGGGTAATAGGCGATTTCACCTATGCAGTTGGCAGACGCTCTCCAGGCCTAAAAGGGAGGGAGGATGGGGACTAAAGCATCTCGGCATTTTCAACAAGGCTTTACTGGCTAGCTCTTTTTGGAGAGCGCTTTCCATCGATAATATTTGGCACCGGGTTATTCAGGACAAGTATATAGGTGACTTATCTCTCTCTTGTTGGCTTCGAAAACCTCATCTCTTACAGAGCTGGGCTTCTCCCTTCTGGAAGGGACTGGTGTCTTCCTCACAGGTTATCCTGCATTGGCTCCGATGGATTCCTGGATCGGGTTCAGATATTAAACTGGGAAGAGACAAAATTATTGGCCTTGATGATTGTTCGATTCTGTCTCTACGGCTCAGGTCTTCTCTGTTGTCTCACAATATCACTTCCCTTGCTCAGTTAAAAAAAGAAAGCCTTGCCAGTTTCCTCCTTGACCAATGGCTGCACAGTAGTGATTTGGCCATCGACGGACCCTTAGCCTTGGAGTTAGACTCTTAAACCGCAGCCTTAAAAAGCACGGGCCTCTCCCTTACTGAAGCACGGGACTCCTTAATCTGGACAGGGGGTGATGGTAAGGGGGATGTACAAGCGAAAAACGTTTATGCTGCGCTCCTCACTGATAGGGTGACCGACACACAGCCTAGTTGGCTCACTCGTCTTTGGTCTTGGTAGCTCCCCTTAAAACTAAAATTATTTTTTTGGCTTGGTGTACATGATAAACTCCTCACCTGGGAGAACCTACTTAAAAAAGGTCGGCATGGTCCAGGGTTTTGTATTCTTTGTAGGAATGCCTCAGAGAACATACACCACCTGTTCATTCATTGTACTTTTGCCCAGAACATCTGGAAGCATTTACTGCATCACTTCTCCCTCTCTTTCTTCTGGACAAGCGCTACTTTTTCTGATTGCTTTTACTCCTGGTTCACTGTACAAGCTGCTCCTCCTTCTTTGGCAATACAAATTTGTTGGCACATTTGGCTTGAGCGGAACAGGGCGCTCTTTGAGGATGTTCCTCCTTCTTTCTGGGCGGTCTGCCTTAGAACACAAGCCTCTTTTCATTGGCATAAGCCTACAACCATGGCTCATCTTCACAAAGAGGTTGATTTTCACTTACCGGCAGGCCACACAGTATCTTTTTTTGATGGAGCAGCGCAGTCTTCCGGATTTTGCTGTGGAGTTGGAGGCATCCTTAAATCACACCCAGAGAGGATTACAAAATGGTCTCTTTGTTGTGGAAGGGGTTCGAACACTAAAGCAGATCTTCTTGGCTTATGGACTACTCTTTTGCTGGCTTCTTTTTGGTCACTCGACCACCTGAAGGTCTTTGGCGATTCAAAAGTTATAATAGATTGGATAAATGGCTCCGACAACCTTCGTTCCATCCATGTTGTAGGTTGGAAACACAAAAATCTTCGGCTGGCTCGTTCCTTCTCTGACATCTCCTTTCACCATCTCCCCATATCCTTCAACTCTGAAGTGGATGAACTCTCCAAGAGAGCTCTCAGTCAAATTGTGGGCAGACTCTCCATCCACCACTGTGACAGAGGACTGGAGAGTCCAACTTATTTCTTCAATCTCTTCGAACTTTAATTTCTTGTTCGCTGAACCCGATCCCTTCTCTGTGAACTTTGATTTCCCCATTTGCACCTGTCTATGCTCTATTTTGGAGATAAGGGAGATGTTTCACTCCTGGGCATTGGGGAGATCATTTCACACTGTTTTAGTCATGGCAACCTTTGCACAAGGGAGATTGCTTGAGCCTGGGCAATGACTGTTTTACAGATGTCTCTGGTTGTGACGGGTCAATCATTGACTCCAAGACTCTCTTCACATGTCTGTGTGTTGAAGGCTGGATACACGGGCCGTGATGGCTGATTCTCTTCTCTGGTCGTGTAAATGTCAAGTTTAATCACTGAGTTAGATTGTAGTTTATTGCACAGATCAAGCACCGTGAACACGTATCTCCCTGTGTTGGATGGGTCGTTTTACCGGCTGCTTTGTTCTCCTCATGCTCGCCTGGCGATCACATGCACTGTTGGCTTTTGATCAGTCTTGTATTGATCCAGTTACCTTCTGGCGTTGTCTGTATATAGCGCACTGTAAATGATTTTATACCTATATAAAATTGAGCAATTTCTTTTGGGAAAAAAAAGTCTCGACAATTATACAACTTCACGTGCAACGAATTTCAAGGAAAGTTTGCGAAAGATTCTCGGATATAGAAAAATCATTCAACAAAAAACAGCTTCTAGATAACTCAACGACGTTCTGTAGCCATTTCGATTACAATTACAGCGTTCGTTCAATTTTTCTTATGATTATGTTATTAAATGGTGTAGTAAATTTCTTTCAATAATAATAATAGGGTTTGAAGTTATTATGATAATGTTATAAATTTAATATGTTATAATAATAATAATAACAATAATAAGGTTTGAAGTTATTATGATAATGTTATAAATTTAATATGTTATATTTATAAATTAAATTAAGAAGTTATTATGATAATGTTATAAATTTAATATGTTATATTTATAAATTAAATTAAGATAGAAAGAAAAAACAATATTTTTCATATTTTTTTAAACTAAATTTAATTAACATCAAAACTATTATTATATTTAAAAAATTATATAATTAAAATTAAATAAAATTTATAAAATATTGTTTTCATAAAACATTGTTCACGTGCAACGAATTTTAGGGAAAGTTTGCGAAAAATTCTACTATATAGAAAGTTCATTCAACAAAAAAACAACTTTTAGATAATTCAATGGCACTCTGCACCCATTACGATTACGATTACAATGTTCATTCAAATTTTCTTATTACGTCGAAAGGCGTATACCTATTGACAATGGGCAGATTTAATAGGGGTTTAGTGCTTAATAAGTTTTCTATGGATAGGATTAAATATGGATGGAATATTCTTAGTAGTCACACAAAATAAATGGCTGTGATTTCAATCATTAACTTCCTAGCTATTATAAAGACATCCATTTATGTGTTTACTTTTTTACATTTACCTAATCATATATAAAAATTACTTTGATAGCTAACTGATTGCCACCTAAGTGATTAACATAAATTAAAATATTAACACCAGATAAATGAAGCTCAACCCTTTATTTATTAATCAATAATAAAATTTAATATATTCTTTTAAAGATTCTTTTCATGTTATCAACCTTTCGGCGTTGATCAGCCACAATTATGTGGCTGTGCTAGTGATTATGCTATTTAATGTTGAATGGTGTAGTAAATTTCTTTGACTAGGTAGGTTGTATAGTACAGAGAAGGGTGCTGGTAGAAGAGATGCAAGGTGCAAAATTTCCAAAAAAAGGCTTACAAAAGTGAGTTTAGATTTAGTTTTAGTTTACTTAAAACAAAGATTTTCATTTTTATTCAAAAACTATCTTGTGAGAGATTTAATTATGCCATTCTTTAGACTCGGTCTTCCTCTCGAGGGAATTCTAGTGCTACGTTCAAATAAAAAATCTTGAGGTTTGCTCTGCTTCATCTTTCCTCATTCTGGCATTGTGCCGGTGAATTTGGTGGCCTGGCTTCTAGCTTTGCTTCCATGTTCCCCCCTTGGCGTCTGAGAAATTCAACTTCATCTTGTAAGTGATTTATTAATGTGCAGTGTTGGGCTAGAGTGTCTAGTGTGAAGGTGAGAGTGGAGATGTGGGAGGCAAGACGGAGTGCAAGCTGCTCGGTGGGGGAGAAATTATCATCCACCAGCTCTTCCTTCGGTCTTTCAGGAGCTGAACACTGAGCCATTTTTGCAATTAGACTGACTGTGATTTCTAGGAAATTACCTCCAATCCAAATACTGATGTTGCCTCTGATGCTGCCTCTATCACAGATGTTGCCTTTGATGTTGCCTCTGGTGCTTCCTCTGTCGATGCTTCCTCTGTCAGAGTTGCCTCTGGTGCTTCCTCTATTGATGATGCATCTATCAAAGTTTCCTCTTTCAAAGTTGCCTCTGGTGATGCCTCCTTTGTTGCTAGTGCTCACGATTTTACCTTGGGTTATCCCTCTGATTCTGGAGCAATTGAAAAATATTATACTACTTAGGCATTGTAATTCCCCTTTCCATATGAAATTCCAATCTACAAAGTTCTGGTGAGGCTCATTGTGGCAGTGAGTCAAGAGCTTTCCTTCCAATTTACCTTCACTGGCTAAAATCTTGATGCATGAATGTCATGCAATCTCACAATTTGAATGTTTTTCAAGCATTGGGGTGGCATGTACTGTCTTCATTGCCTTGCGTTGAATCATGATTGAGTTACCTTCAATTACCCTCACCTCAGGCGAAGTTATGGCAGAGGTGATGTTGCAGGCTACTGTGCGAGCGTGAAGGGTCAGGTACGATGAGTTCCCTCAGAGGAGGAACACAAAGTGTTCCGAAATATCCATATTGTCGTCTTGTTGAGTGCAGGTCCCCACAGGCCAGGTGATATAGGAGTACAAATCCTCCCCAAGTATGACGCTTGGCATACTACATGTCTCATCTAGTTGTTGCTCCGTGGGGAGAATAACACCAGGTGGAGTGACGACGAGAGGGGGTTGGTTCATTAGGGAGGGGCTGAGAAAAGGTGCCTTCCCAACATTTCCATATGACCTGGGGCCCTTCCAATTGCTAAATTCGCTTGTTCATTTGGTTTTGTGTTGCAAGCACGTAGGACATGGTAGAAGGAGGTTTGAATTGAGGACATGATTTCTCTGATCCTCTCAATAATTCTTTTCATCTTTGAGTTCTTTGGGCCTGTCCCTTTGACGAAGTATCGAATTATGTTTTTTGAGTCCCCTATTATGATAATGTTGTTGAGTTTTCATTCTTGAGCTAGGAGCACTCCTCGATACATCGCATAAGCCTCTGCCATGTTGTTGGTGGTTACACCCTGATTCCAAGAGTAGTTTAGCATTCTTTTTCCTCTAGGGTTGTACAAAACCCCTCCCACAGCTGCCTCCCCTAGGTTTCTTTTTTATGCATCATCAAAACAGAGAACATGAATGTCTTGAGAATTTATCAATTTATTGAAGTCTTGCTGAGAATAATGAAGTTGCCAGCGTGATTTTTGTGGAAAAATTGAGGGATGAATGGTGGGTAGGTTTATTTTCACCAACCACTTTTCTTCTTCTTCTGTCAAAGGGAGACATGCTTGAG
>JZKD02S2038923.1:30671-47160 GCA_000966675.3 Picea glauca | reverse complement strand
TAACCCGATAGGTGAAGGYRCCCCATGGGGTGGTAAATGCARTTTTGTATTGGTMTGCATGGCGAATMTRGATTTGAATGTAGCTAGAGAATCCATCCATTAATGAGAGGAATTTGTGACCGGTGCAAGCGTYRATAAATTGATCGATGAAGGGAGTGGGAAGTTKTCCTTAGGACATGCTTGGTTGAGATCACGAAAATYGGTGCGTACRCAGATGGTTCCTTRTTTCTTGTTGTCTGGAACATGATTGGAAACMCATGATGTATATGCGATGGGGTATATGAAATCGACATATYGTAATTTATTGATCTTGACTTTGATAGCCATGAATTTTGAAGGATGAAGTGGTATTTTCTTTTGGCRAATGGGAGYARCATCCGACCATGTGTCGATGCGATGTTCGACAATGGCAKGGTCTAATCCAGGAATTTCCATGTATGACCAAGCGAATATGTCTCGAAATTCCTGAAAAAGGGATTTGTAAGCAGTGATCTCCTCAGGGGTGCAYRCAGCGTTGGGGGTAATTTCTTCGATGATGCTCRGTTTGAATGAAATGTAGATTTTGATGGTAGGGGAGATGTTAKCCATGKTCCCTTCTTCAAAGGCATCRGGTGTGGGGATTGGTTTATTGAACCAATCAACATGTCCTAAGGGGGTGAAATMTTTAGTTTCAATTTCACATACCTRAGGGTTTAGGYGGGGTTGAAATACTTCTTGAGATAAGAAGAAAGAGMAATGGTGCATGCCATCCCATGGATAGTCTGGTGTTGTCACAACCTTGATGATRTCTTCATCGGAGTGGAAGATGTGTRAGAAAAAGGSGTCYTAAGAGGTTTGAACCGGTRGGATAATTGTGTTAGCACCCAATGTTGGAGGTACATTGGGGATGATGTCATTATMTSTGGAAATGGGGACATACATAGATGGGGTAGTCTCAGTCCTAGTGTGTCATATGCRKATGAGTCCACTCTTTGAGATGAAATACACCATATGTCCAAATAGGTGTTTGGATCATGAGTGATGGGAGGAGGTAAAATGTCARGGAAGGGACTTATCTATGAATTGGGTGGATTCGGTGGTAAGTCTTYTGATAGTTKCATAATGGGTATGGATAGAGGGGTCAAAGGAAGGAGGTTGGGTCGTGGAGGTGGTATGATGTGATTTTTGGAAGGGAGATTTTCCAAGGCYTGGTCTAATGGAGGTTGAACTTGTGGTGCAATGKTTGGGATGGAATCCCTATGGCAYGCCCRTCCTTCRATAATGAGTGGGAACCTATATGTGTAATGATCCATCTGGTAACATAATGCAMAGGGGTGTCRMAAGTGTTCATTTACTGATGTAGAGACRTAGTAAATGGTTTGAGTTCCAGTAGYAGTGTGGTTAGCTTGAGRGGGCTCTGACARTGGTGTTTGTCTCACTTCTCTCARAGTCTCATGRAAGGTAGGGATAGTTGTGTAGTGATGTGTGTAATGACCATATTCCCTGCATAGGGYGCATGGGTGGTTGGTATGCARKMCMTTCTTCTTCATGGAAGAGGRTTCTGTTGGGGTAGGTGTCATTGTGGGGGTAGGGAGTAGGGGTGCTGCTTTTGGAAGATGAATGAGATTGTGTAATTCAGGCAATGCAAGGAAAATGCRGGTCGGGTGTCCAAGTGTTTTACAGATAGYGCATGATGGTTGGACAYGAGGYTGGTTARTTCCTTTMTTTTCCTTGTTTCCCCCTTTAATGGTAGTGGTKGGGGCAACTRTGTGACCAATAGTAAGTTGTTRAGTTTGGATGATGGGTGTGTTATGTCCAATAGTGGGTTGAGCTGGGAGCGATGGTGTTGGTACCATAGAAATTGGTTCRAGGTACAACAYAGGGATGACAATCACCATGTTGGGTAAGGTGAGAGTAGCAACAACTTGATAAGMRAACACACCAGGTGGTGGATAAAAGAATGGAATTTGGGTTAGGGATCGAGGGACTRTTTGGAAAATGGGTAGTAAGGAACCTGGCATTTTCTCTAGGTYTAGTGGTGCCGGTGGGGTAGCTGCGATGATTTGGGTGGTGTGTTCATCAAGGGGAGATTCGACTAGAATTTCGAYGCCATTTGAGGTAACAACACATAYCTATGTGGTCCCGACACATGGGGTGATGAGAAAACACGTGGGGTGATGAGAGGATATCCTTGATAAGAACTCAAGAGAAGGGATGAYTTTAGGGGATAAATTTYRCTCATGGRCTAATTTTCCATGATTTTTACCAAAAAAAGATTYGTTATTCTAAAAAYGMTTCGCCCAAATTATATAGGATAAAATKATTTTACCTTCAAAATCGCCAAAATTTTATACAAACTATATAAAATCCTTACAAATTTTGTTTTTTTTTTTTAAATATCGCCAAACATTTTATAGTTGGCATRGGAAGGATTAGTAAGATTCRTCAAGGTTTCTACATTTTAAAATAAATTTCCCTCCTTAAAATCATCCCTGCCCAAGAGGGAGGGGTCTTGGAAKATTCTTGGTYTGATGTYGACAACTTATGAGATGTCAAAACTAGATCGTATGAGGGGGAGTACATTATCAATKKTTCTGGAATGATTGGGCTCGTAGTGTGTTAACTGGTCAATGGTGAYTATCTTTCCATTATGKGGGAAGAGCATGGTGYRAAAAATYGATGACACAATTTCCTTCATTGCATACATGTAACTRCTTCTAAAGAGGATGTTGTAGTCTATTAG
Organism: Picea glauca; assembly: GCA_000966675.3. Classification (NCBI taxonomy): domain Eukaryota; kingdom Viridiplantae; phylum Streptophyta; class Pinopsida; order Pinales; family Pinaceae; genus Picea; species Picea glauca. The sequence goes on along the minus strand of JZKD02S2038923.1, from coordinate 44,438 downwards.
GGCATTGATAACTTTGATGTYRATGATAACAGTTTTTCCTCCAAGTTATACGRACAAATTTTGGTAGAGGCCTTCCGATTGTGATGGGAAACCATCATATKCTCAAAGAGTAATTGTTGAGGGAAYRAGTTCAGGAAAACCGAGTTGTTGCCATATATATATTTGGACATGATACATGGGKATTCCCCTTYGTCGATGATGCATCRATTGATCGGGCGGTTAYAGATCTTGATTGGAATTTGGAAAGCCACTAGTGATGGTAAACATGGTTCACTRTTATCTAAGTCAAAGGTGATCAAACGAGTGTCTGATGGATCCATTGCCCCCAAGTTTGAGAGCAATGCTTTCCATTGGGATGGACACATTTGGAGGACCTTCAAGACARACATAGTGATCGGTAATTGTTCTAGRTCATCAATGAGGCTGTAAGAGTGTGCTRMTCTAGCATGGGGGTTGTTGACATTCCTGCGTAATGGTATRYGAGGAATACAAGTGGTGGTATAAGTTTTTGGAYAGGGAATGGTCAATGGTTGTCCTGAGGGGGGAATCYGACTTGGGGAGGTTYGAGTCARGAGGCATGCCCTATTGATGGATKCATGTTTGAAGTAAGATTTCCTCTTTAGTGGTGAGGAGGATTGSTCGATCGGTGGAATTTCTGGATTGAGGTGGCCCCAAATTAGGATGTTGTCCCATCTRTGGTGGGRAGTTTGTTATTGTTTGCTGAGTATTAATAAMTCCTTGATGAGGAATCGAGTTTTGGAGAAYTGCAGGTGTATGAGGTTGCAAATGATTTTTRGGTATTTGCGGGGGTCCTTGAGAGGAAGGGGGTTGTTCGGTATTCATTKTCTCTTTCATCTATTTTTKCTCAACAATTTTGGGGCAATGATGGKTATAATGACCATMCTCATCGTATAATKTGCAAGGGAAGTTGGTTCAAAGGTTGTTGTTTCTCCCTTATCTTGGTTGGCCAACATTATTTCCTCCTTGGGGGTTTTGGYTAGCYTGATTTTGGTTGCTCTYAGTAGGGGGGCTTGGTTGTTGGGGGTYTCCCCCTTGTCCCTAGTTWWTATTCTTTCCCTTTCTCCTATTRTTGTTGGATTGATGAGGAGGGTTGGTAATGTTCAATTKTTCAAACATTTGAACTTGTTGAAGAGGGGAAGGTTGAATAATATTTACTCYGACTTGRTGTTGTYCATGTGGTGGGGCAACAGGTTGGGGAGGTCMGGAGAAGGGATAGTACAWATTATTTTAGGGAGGTCCATATTGATTTAACRAAGTGGATATGACCCCAATAGTGCTGGGATGATATGATGTGGTCGATGGTGGGCCTAGGTRTGGTACATGCACARAGTTGGGGGGTGCATGTAYGTGCACTCCCATCATGGAGGSGGMAGGTGCCATGGATATGGGTTGGGGTGGKAGAKGAGGATAATAGGGGGTTACTCMATATGGTGATTGATATTTAGTGTTCCCAAACTTGKTTACAGGTTKASCATGTGGGTGTGTATGGGCTATGGWCCCAATCAACYCATCAACAATGTGTGATGTTCCAGGTTTGTCTTGGCCAAATGGTAGAGGGCGAGGAGAATCAGATAACAMTGTATAAAGATRCCTCRATTGAGAGTAAATCAAGTCAAATTATTGGGCCTTAGTGATARCCTYRTCTTCAGTTTGAGGGAAAKTAGTGGCGACATMTTTRGTGAGGAGAGGGACTAGTGATTTGAGAAACCRGTCTAATCGTTGTTGYGGGGTGGTATCTACTTTGAAAATACTTCTTCTTCTTCTCTATTCACGAATATGATCGGCGATATGAATGGMCGAAGTTTGTTTGAATTCAGATAGAATTTCTAAACCGGTGTCATGGCRCACTAGGAGTTGGAAGAAGAATAAAATGACCWTTCCCAATGACTCAAAGGTTGAGTGGGACCCRAATTTTTTATCCACATACCATTTGGTGGAGGGACTRGTGAGMTTTCTTTGRAATAGTCGTAGGYGAAAAAAATATTCCATAATGCTATTGGAAGAACCCCATAAGTGAAAAAACATCATGTGATTAGCTGGGTCTTCTTCGGGTTTACCTTCGAATTTCAGAATATYRGAAGGCAACTTGAACTTGGTGGGCATATTCTGCCAASTGGGGTCATGTAATATGGGATCATTAGTTAATTTGGTCAAGTATGGTATGTTGAGAGATGAAAAATATGGCATAGACGGAGGAGTACCAACCATGGTATGATGTGGTTGAGRAGATGTTCCTTGTGAGGATGGTTGGGAGTTTGTACCTTGYGAAGAAGGTTGGGATATGGCTCCTTGTGGTGGAGGACTAGTGGGTGAGTTGTTTTGGGTATTGGTGCCCAAAAAAGTAGATCCAAGCAAGGATGATCCTAGGTTCGTGGCACTTACTGGTGTGTGTGATGGTTGTGCTGACGTGTTAGCCAAATTGGGGACACCTCCCAAAATTGGCGGGAGGTTTCTCAAATGTCGAGACTGACGGGGATGTTGTGGTTCCCATATTTTGCTAGATTATATGTGGAACTATGGTGCTAGACTATATGTGGATGTGTGCAAAGGTTGGTGAGGAGAAATAATAGGACCGATGCTTTGAAAACTACGATGTATTTTTAAATTGTTTGTAATCAAATAATGGAAATCATACATAACACAAGTAACAATGTAAGATGGTTGAGGGTATCCTCCACATGGGGGAAAAATAAAATGCACGTTTCCTAATAGACCTATCATTCTTCCTCTCAAATAACACTAGGAATCCAAAAAAACACTCGATAGTGGGTCCATAACCCACTTGAGGATATGCCAGTGAAAGGATGAACAATCAATGATAATGAGGGGTGAAGGGGGCATATCCAAGAAGTACTGGCAATATTTCCCAATAACCGTTCAAAATATGATTGAGGTGCGATTGCAGCTCGCAACCTCCACCTTGGGTAGATAAAACCTATAATTGGCCACTAAGTCACCTTGATTAAGCATGACATTTAGATTTTAGGCCTAAGAAATTGGTCACAGGATGGATGCTTTCCAAGGGTTGGGTGACCCAAGGATGCACGCACATAACAACTGGACCTTGGCCTTCGACCCGTCATGGGTGTCTCCCTGCCTTATGGTGTAGGAATGCTTGATTGGGGGGTTTTTGGTACCCTATTTCACAAATTTCTAAGTTTCAATGAAGAAACGTTAATGGGGATCAATCCAAGTGGAAGGATAGCATAAGGAATTCCATGTTGACCACTTCACCGTTGACCAACTCCGATGAAAATTGGAGCAACAATGACCTGGACCTTCGAAGCCCCGAAGTCCTGAAGTTATGAACTCACGTCAACCATCGGATAAGAGGAAGAGCAAGGAAATAATGTCAACCATTGATATATTCAGAGCGCACCAAGGATGAAACTGGTCAACTCTAATGCTGACCAATAAGGAGAAAAAGAGACTAGAACGGGTAAGTGTACCCGAAGGCTGAAGCCTCGAAGTCACGACAAACATTGATCTAGAGTGAAATATGATAATCGTCAGATTAGAGTTGCGTAGCAACAGTCAACTCCGGCGCTGACCACTACGGTGAAAAGAAGCCAATAACATGTAAGCTTACCCGAAGGCCGAAGCCCCGAAGTCACATCAACCGTTGATCTAGAGTAACACATGAGAATCGTCATATCACAAGGAGACGATCAACTTCAACGATAATCTAGAGTAACACATGAGAATCATCATATATGTGTTGGATAAAAGAGTTAGATATTCACACTTTATCCTTCTCTAGGGTGTGACGATTCAACATCATCACATTGTATGCTTCTTTAGGGTGTGACGATTCAACTGCCCTCCAGAAAATTGGTTTTCAACAGTAAAGTAGCATTATCTTGAAATCCGTGATCTGGGTGAGGTTAAAATTTTGACCAGAGACGTATAGCACAAGGATGCTCATGCTCACCAAAAATATCCAAAACCCACATCATATTTTAGGAGACATAGCCGTTTTATCATATCTATAACTACCATAGAGTTGTCTGTCATATATTAGAATCCACGATCTGGGTTTTCAGGATATTTTCAAAATCAATAGCAGGGATGGAGGCGATGCAACTTATTCTATAAATTCTGGTGATAATAATCACACTGTACAACTATTTTGATTGGAATCTGAAGGCCACATTCCAAATGTAAAGAAAAGGATAGTATAATTTGACGATGGTGACAGAAACAAAACCTACATCAACGCTTGAGAAGACCAGATGGGCGAACCGTAAGGATGAGGACACATGAATACTTCTTGAGTGAATATCCACTGATCTATGGTTTCATGTTTCTGCATGCAAGACACCAAATGAGATCTGGACAACCTTGGAAGGACTCTTTGGAAAGCAGTATGAAATGCGAGGTCATATGCTTGAGGTAGAGTTGAATACCTTAGACCCTAAAAGTTTTGATAATATAAACGATTTCTTTACTAAATTTAAGTCTTTGATATTGAGCTTGGGTGAATGTGGTATTGAAAAGTCTACACAAGAGAAACAACTTATTATAAAAATCTTGGCCAAGCTAGGATCGGAATACACTGTATATGTCTCCAATTTCCATTCTGGCAGATGTTTTTTGGGAGAAAATTTTAAAATGCCTACGATGGATAAGTTCATTGAGTCTCTCACACAAGAGCAGACAAAACTCATACAAATGGGCCTTATGAAATATCTCAAAGCACATGCACTCACCATGCATGATGGAAAAGGGCCATCCAATCATAAATTGAAGCATAAACGAAAGGAGATATTACAACCAGAGTCAAAGAAGGAGGGATATTCCAAATCTTTCAAGGATTCTTTAGGTTCCAAATATTCTTCAAATTCCAAAGGGAAGAAGAAGAAGGCGAAGTAGTTCACATATTTCTATAAACCAAATCATGAAGAATCCACATGCATGAAGAAGCAGATCAATCTTATGACACATGTACTTCAGAAGAATAACATTGGAGACTTCATTCCTGAAGGAGCCAAGAAGAAGAAGGAAGAAGACCATGTTCCTAAGAAAGGTATTAATCATGCTCTGGTTGCAATTAATTCCTCATTTGATTCATGGATTATAGATTCTAGCACATCACATCATATGCCATATAAAGAGGAAGTTTTTACTTCTTTGAGTTCATGCTTTGGTCCTCATATTCTTATGGGGTATGATACTCCAATAGCGGTTGCAGGAAAGGGAAGAGTGGAATTCCCTAATGGAAGTTTTGAGAATGTTTTACATGTTCCAAAGCTTTCTATAAATCTTCTCTTAGTTTATCAAGATCACTCAAATAGGTAAAAGGGTTGAATTTACATCAGATTCTATTATTTTACTTAACATGCATGACAATTCAATTATTGCAGTTGGTGAGGTAGATCATAAATCATGGTTGCATAAGTTCACTAAGTTTATTCACTATGACTCCTCTTTGCTACTTACACATGCTAATGATAGTAGTAGAGTATGGCATGGGATATTTGGTCATTTAAACTTTAGGTACATGCAACGACTTTCCAAGCAAGGAATGGTCAAAGGCTTGCCATACATTCACTTTTCTGAAGGGGTTTGCAAAGGATGCATTCTTGGAAAGCATCCTAAAGAGAAGTTTGAAAAGGGGAAGGTAAGGAGAGCCTCCTCTTCCTTGGATCTTGTTCATAGTGATCTCATGGGCCCATTTCCACATCCTTCCATAAGAAAAGCAAGGTATGTTCTTACATTTATTGACGATTACTCACGCTATACTTGGGTTTATTTTCTTAGACAAAAGTCTGAAGTTTTTGAGCATCTCAAAGACTTCAAATCTCTAGTAGAGACAAAAATTGGGAAGAAAATCAAGATCCACCGTACATACAATGGGGGCGAGTATATCAACAAATATGTTCAGAATCTTTGTCGTGAAGTTGGTATCCAGTTGCAACACACAATTCCATACACTCCACAATAGAATGGAGTTGCTTAAAGTAAGAATAGGTCTCTCAAGGAGATGACCAGTTGCATGTTGCATGCAAGATCACTTCCTTCCAATATTTGGGTTGAGGCACTTAAATATGCTACTTACATACATAACAAAGCACCTCGTAGATCTGTTGAGCATATGACACCTTTTGAGGCTTGGACAGGTGACAAACCATATGTCACACACTTCTACATCTTTGGATATAGAGAATGGGCCCATATTCCTTCTGAAAAGAGGAAATCCTTAGATCCACAGAGAACACCTTGCATATTTGTGGGATATATAGATGATGTGAAGGGGTACATATTGATTGATCCCTCTATAGTCCGACTTATCATTGAGCACAATTTTCAGTTTGAGGAGATTCCTTTGCATGCACCTCCATTGCAACATGAAAATACTATTATGCTTCCATCAGTTCCAAACATCAGAGATGATGATTCCACACACTCATATGCTACATATTCAGACACAGATTCAAAGGATTCTGTACATGCAGATGAGAAGGTAGTATAGCCAAATGAGGAGCCAATGCTAGAACTTCAACAAATTCCGAAGTGGGAACAATCCACACTTCAGGCAACAGACAACCTTGTAGGGGATCCATTGGATTCGAGGAGGAATCAATCTCATCATGTGGATCCTTCTCATGTACTTGAAGCTTCTGAACCAATGATGCCCATGCATTTCTATATGGTTCAATATTTTGATCCACATACCTATAGTGAGCCTGTTGGAAATCCACTATGGGAAGTGGCCATGCAGGAGGAGCATGACTCTCTCCTATAGAATCAGACTTGGGATATGGTTCCACTTCCACTAGGGAGGAAACTTGTCAGATGAAAATGGGTCTATAGGACCAATAGAGTAGAAAATGGTTAGGTGAGAAGGTACAAGGCCAGATTAGTTGCAAAAGGATTTCAATAGATTCAAGGGATAGATTATGATGATACCTTTGCTCCTATAGTGAAGATGGAATCCATTCCCTTGGCTCTAGCCATTGCAGCAACCAAAGGATGGGAATTCCACCAAATGGATGTGAAGAATGATTTTCTTCATGGTGACCTTTCAGAGGAGATCTACATGGAGCAATTATAGGGGTTCATTCAGAACTCATATTTAGTATGCAGACTGAAGAATTCTCTCTATGGCCTCAAGCAAGAAGGAACCTAGAGCATGGTATGTAAAGATGGATTCTTACTTGCTTTCACATGACTTTGATAAATGTAAATATGATTCCAATGTTTACATGCTGAGGAATACTAACTCTGTGATGATTTTAGTACTCTATGTTGATGATCTTTTGATCACTGGTAGCTCTGCTTCAACCATTTATTTGGTCAAATATATTTTGCATGACAGGTTCTCTATGACGGACATGGGTCCACTACACTTCTTTCTTGGTCTTGAGATTAGTCAGGATGCTTCCAACATCAAACTTTCTTAGGCTAAGTATGTCAGGGATCTTCTGGATAGATTCCACATGACAGACTGTAAGTCTTCACCTACACCCTTCTTATCAGGGATCAAACTTGAGGATGGAGGGGATACACCATTAGTGGACAACACTTTGTATCGACAATTGGTGGGGAGTCTTCTGTATCTCACCCACACCCATCCAGATATCTCATATGTGGTAGGAGCAGTTTCCAGATACATGTAGGAACCCCATGATATGCATTGGAAGGCTTCCAAGCACATCCTTAGATATGTTTAGGGCACCATGATTTATGGGATTCACTATGCAGCTGGTTGTGCATTAGATCTCATAGGATTTATAGATTCATATTAGGCTGGTGATAGTAGAGATCGCAAGTCCATGTCCGGGTACACTCTCAGTTTGGGGCCAAACCCAATTTGCTGGTCAAGTAAGAAGCAATCATCAATTGCTTTATCTTCCACAGAGTCCGAGCACAGAGGAGTAGTCAACCGTGTCATTCAGACACTTTGGCTTCAACACTTCTTTACCGAGCTTGGTATCCAGTTTCACTATCCGACTATCATATGGTGTGACAATCAGAGTACACTGATATTTTCAGAGATCCAATACAACGATAGTGAACCAAACACATTGACGTCCACATGCATTTCATCAGAGATTTAATACATGCCGATATCATTGATTTGCAGTTCTGTCCTTCCTCTGAACAGATTGTCGACATATTTACCAAGACCTTCATTGGGTAGAAGTTTCAGACTTTACAGGATCATCTTGCAGTGAAGAACACAATTTCCTAGCAATTGGATTTTCTTCTTTTGATGCATTGTCTTTTGAGGGGGGTTTTTGTTCCCACGTGGTTTTCCCTCTTTCCTCATTTTTATTCAATGTTCATTAGTTGCATAGCACATGAGTACCTAATATGAGCTAGTAGTCGGGACTCATTTTTTACTCCATAGTGATGTTCAGGGGGGGTGTTGGAGAAATTTCTATTTTCGACACACTAGTTCAATGGGAGTTAACTGACTAGTTCTATTTTAGACTTTCTAATTTTATACCATCACTATTATGCATGCATTCCTAATTATAGGATGTCATTGCATATATGAGTGAATATCACTCACTCATTGAATAGATCATAATATACATTTATTCTCATTCTTCATATTGTATCTATGTGCCTTTTCTTGATAATATTTGTTTGTGTATGCTTTAGCTAGGTCTCTTGTGCAGGTTTCCATGAAACACTGACAAGTGTAAGGTGTACTAAACAACTAACAACAAGCGGTCACCAAAAAATTATGACTTATTCGGTAGGTAAACAATCCAGAGGGATTGAACTACCTCGAAGTTCTAGTAAACCGGAGTCCCCGATAGAGGAAGCTCCGAAGTAAGATCTGGCCGTCCATTGAGAAGGAATATTCATGGTCGAGATCCTAAAAAGTGAACATTGAGAAGGCCATTAACAAAACGTCTTGCTTAGGTTGCATGGACCATCCACTCAACCACATATTAATATAGAATCATTCGATCTATGAATAAATAGATAATACATACTTCAGTGAAATTTGGTTCGAAAGAGTTGGAAGACTGCAAAGGTTAGAGTCCCGAAATGCTGAAATTCTGAAATGAACAAGAACTGTTCATCGTGCAAATAAAAAATGACCGTCCAATATAATATACACACTTCAGTGAAATGCACTCTGGAAGGTTGAATGATTGCAAGGGCTGGAAGTCCCGAAGGATGAAGTAATGACAATCGTCCATCTCAACGTGAAAAGAATACATGACCGTTGATCTTGATATGTGATTAAGCACTTGTTTGGCTTAACACCTGGTCACCACTCATGGTCGTATGGAATAGATGCCCTAAAGAGTTTCTATGCAAAATTTAACACACAAAATGAGAAATTTATCTTGTTCAAGAAGGAACGTTAAACCCGATAGGATCTAGACGTTGTCATGATTTATCTTAAGTAACTCAATACATGTTATGAATTAGAGAGCTAATTAAAAATCTTAGATCTGATTAGTGAAAAATTGAGAATGAAATAAATAGGCATGGGATCAAGTTAAAAATGAAATCAATCCATATCTGTGTTCGATTTATGAAAATCACTTTCACTGAATTAAAATCCTTTAGGACAATGTTTGAATAATAATATAGATCATTGTTAATTTAAAATGAAGAGGTCGATGGTCCAAATAAAGGGACACAATGATTCATATCTCACACTAGTTGGAAGATTATATAAATAAGAAATAATGGTGAGAAGAAAGGGTCTCAGCAGTCCAGATCAGAAGATCAAAAGAGAAGAAGGGTCCAAGAAGAAGAACTGATGATTCTTATGAAGTGAGGGTGGAAGGGAGGAGCACAGAAGGATTCATATCCTTTACTAAGTAAGTGCAATTTAATGGATTTGGTGCTTCTTGGGGTTGGTTCCCTAAATACAAGGGAGTTGGTGCTTTCTAGGGTTGGTTCCCTAAAGACAAGAGAGTTGGTGCTTCCTAGGGTTGGTGCCCTAAAGATAAAGGAGTTGGTGCTTCCTAGGGTTGGTGCCTTAAATATAAGGTATTTGGTGCTTCTTAGGGTTTGTGCCCTAAATACAAGGGAGTTGGTGCTTCCTAGGGCTGGTTCCCTGAAGAAGGGGATTTGTGTCTCCTAGAGTTGGTGCTCTAAAAAGGATTGGTTTCCTTCACTATTTATTTATAAAACCTTATAATTTTTGTTAATTATATATTTATAATTGATTTTAAATACAATTCCATTGTTGATATGTTGTGGTAAATAATAAAATATCAAAGTAAATGCTAATTTTCGAAAAAGAGAAATATTGATTTACCCCCCCTCTTAGTATTTCCAACAACTGGTATCAGAGCGAGTGCCTTCAACACAATCTAACAATTGGAAGGTAGATCCTGAAGATGGACCAACAAGAGGGAATGTCTAACAACAAAGCACCATTTTTCAATGGAGGTGGCTATGCTCTATGGAAGATAAGAATGAAAATCTTCTTGTTGGATCTTGGTTTTGATATCTGGCTACTACTCCACCCGCAGATGCTCCAGGAAAGAAAATTTGCAATGACAACTCAAGAGATGCTAATGCAATTCTAGGAGGGTTGAAAATTTCTATATGTGTGAAGGTTATGCATTGTAAGTCAACCAAAGAAATTTGGGACAAATTTGAGGTTGTATATGAAGGAGATAACAATGTCAGGGAAGCCAAACTATAGACCTATAGAACTCAGTTTGAAAATTTGAAAATGAAAGAAGAAGAGAACATTGCTGAATACTTTCATAGGGTAGATGAAGTGGTTAATTCAATCAGATCAACAGAATAATAACTTACAAATAAACCTATTGTGAAAAATATCCTAAGGTCATTACCTATGAGATATGATGCCAAGATTTCTACAATTGAATATAGGCCAGAACTTGACAAACTCACAGTTGATCAACTTCATGGAATTTTTACAACATACGAGAGGAGAACATGGAACGAAAAACCATCAAAAGATGAAATAGCCTTTAAGGCATCTAAAGTGAAGAAGAAACAAGAACATATGTCTCATGAAGACCAATTAGACATATCAGATGTAGAATATGCTAACTTTATAAAGAAACTCCAAAAGGATTTGGAAAATATAAAGGAAAGTTTCCTTTCAAATGTTTCAACTATGGCATAATTGGACACTTTGCTAACAAATGTCCCTATCCTAAGAAGAAGGAGAATGATTAAGAAGCCCAAAACAAGATAAACCAATACAAGAAGAAATTTTATAATAAAAAGAAAAACTTTTACTCCAAAGAAGACATCAACCTTTCAGACATGAGTGAAGATGAAGATTTAGAGATTATATTTATGGGAATGAACACTCAAAATAACAATGTACATGATGAAGAAAAATCTGAATTTGAAGGATAATTAAACCTAGAAGTAGAACTGATTAGTGCTCTGGAGGAACTAAGAAAGTGTAAAAATAAGAACAAGTTACCAAGGGCACAACTTCAAGAATTTGAAGAATCACATCAATCAAGAGAAATAGATTTATCAAGAACCATCAAAGAATCATAAAATATTATCTGTGATTTGAATTCCCAACTCATAGAATCTAAAATAATTGAAGAAGTCATATCAAAACAACTTAGTGATAAAAAACAAGTATGTAAGAAACTAGAAGCTGAGATTAAGCTGCTAAAAAGTGAACTTGAAAAAGAAAAGAAGATATCAAAATTTGAAAATAGTTCAAAAATATTGGATGAAATTCTCAATAGTCAGAGGTCACCAAACAACAAGACTAGTTTGGGATACACCCAAGACTCAACCACTACATCAGAAGGATCATCCAAAAGTCCAATCAGTTACGTAGATGCTATAAAAATCTCTTTAAGAAGAGAATATAATAAGGCACATATGATACCATTGAAAACTGTTCCACATAAAAAAAAATCAACACTCCCTACTAGGGTAAAAGATGACAAGAAAAATACAATCACCAGAAGAAATCCCCCTGATAAATATCTATTTATTGGATACAGTTACTCTTGCAATAATTTTGGACATAAGGCAGTACACTGCAAAGCTTATGGACAATACAATCGTAGAAATGTCCAAAGATATAAGAACAACAAGTACAATACAGAGAAGAGAAAATATAACTCATTTTCTCCTTTGCAAATCTTCAATATTGAATGCCAAAAATGCAACAACTATGGCTATAAAACCAGACAATGTAGATTACCAATGCAATCCTAGAAGATAGGAAACCATAATAAACAAAAGAATAAGATATGGAAAAGAAAATCTTAATTACAAAGAAACAAAAATGATGCACCTAAATTTGATGAAGTTAATAGTAGAAGAATGGTGGGTAAAGACTCTAATAAGGAATATAAAAATCAAAGTTTTGCATATAAAGTGAATCAAGCACAAGAAAGGGGGGTTCCTAAAGAAGAATATGACACAATTGTAGTTCTTGATGATGTCTTGCAAATCAATAGTCCACTACCGAATAAGAGAGAAATAGAAAAAGGAAAATCTAAAGAAGAAGATGAAGAAGTTTTTGTTACACAAAATAATTATGATGATGATGAATCTTCAATAGTAGACCAACCAAAATAATTGAGTGATGATGATCTCAAAAGTTTTCCGATGTTATTTTAACGATCCACTGAAACTCCTCAAAAATTATAAACAAGGAAGGGAAGGAGAAATTAGGGAAGACTTAAAACTGTTCCTGTTGATACTCCTATGAGTATTGGAGCACAAAAAAATGAATAGATAACTAGGATCATTGAAAGCATCATGGTTTGATGGTATAACTCTATGTCGGTTCTAACATGGTTTGTTGCAAGTCTTCATCTGCCCAGGATTAGTTCCATTTATGTATTCTCTCAGTGGAGTTATGGTTTCTAAGGCATATCTATCATGGTACATGGCCGATACATATCCAAGGATCATGATAGGAAGAGCATATTATTCTTGAAATAGTTGATCTTGTTAAAGTTTAAGCTATTATTAGGTTACTTTTCAATTTAGTAGATAACCATAGCATAGATAGGATCACTGAGAGAAACATAATCACAAGATACACATCATTTATCCTAGGAAACCCTCAAGGGGAAGAAAACCCAACAAAACTTCTTTAATATAGATTCAATAACCAAGTACAAATCCAGAATAACTCTCTCTTTACGAGAGAAAAAATACCATGATGCTAGACCAGAAAATAGCCAAGACAATAAACCAAACACTAGAGAATATCCTCTCCCAAGCAAAGCACCTCTCTCTCTTGAGCTAAGTGAGTGAACAATGAGTGAGCTAAGTGAGTGAACAATGAGAGGCTGACTTCCTTTATTTATACAAATTGGCAAGCGTTGAAAGGAGGTGTCTCTTCATTGGCAGGGCTGAATTGTCTTTTTGGGTGGTTAGAACCACTTTAATTCTCCTGGGGGCCGACTTCTTAATTTTCATATTACAATTAGGGTTTGACAAATACGCAAAAGAGGATTTGGTCAATTACAATGTCCTACATGATCAATCCACAAAAAGGGATTGATCTAATCAATAATATATATTTTATCTTTTAATTTATCCACAAAAAGGGATAAGAATATTCTTTGCAGTTACACAATATTTTAACACTCCCTCTTATCAAGAAGAATATTCTTTATCTTTTGACAGGTCACTAGATTGTTGGACACACCTACCACACTTAGAGGGGGGGTGAATGGGTGTGGGGCTCTTTTTCCCAAAACTTCCCTCTTGAACAAAAACTCATCAATTAGCATTCAACATTTATTCATTACCCATTGTTGTCATTTATAACCAGTTAGATGTGAGCACATA
>JZKD02S2038923.1:0-30661 GCA_000966675.3 Picea glauca | reverse complement strand
AAATATGTGTGAAACACACCGTTATGTTTAAATAAATACAATGCATCGATATGTTTCAGTGCTGAATTTTTTCACGTTCCAGGTGTGTAAATGTAGCTCCTTGTTTTTTTTTACATTTCAATTAATCATAAAAAAATATTTTTATAATAATATTAATTTTAATATTTTAATTAAAGTGTTTTGATATAATCATTGCATTAATATATTTTATCATTTAAACAAATATAATAGTTGATTACACCTTTGTTTATTGTAATAATGTAAATCATCCATATATTTAATCACTAACGTAACATTTTATAACCCTAGAGACAACAATAGAATAAGAAATCAATTTTATTATATATGAATAAAGGACCATTCATCATAGAAAATGGGACAACAAAAAGGTCCATGATAATCAAATTATTAATAAATAATTTGTTACATTATTAGTAACTCGTCGTCATATCATTTGAGACAATATGTCTAGATTAAAAAAAAATGTCATATTTTTATAGAGAAACATTCCAAAATATAAAACTTGTAACATTCAATTATATTGAACATAATTCATATCTTGAAATATTATCATTTCTTTATTTGCTTGCATGACTCATTTCTTCATCACTTTCCAGGGGATGTTATACTTGGGTTATCTACAACGTTTTGTTGATTAACTTGATTTCATGCCACCTTGTCATGTTCTATCTACAGACATAGAAATGATGTGTAATGGATATATATAAATTTCTAGTATACTATACATGATTTCATAAAATGAAAATCATACCATAACAATGAGTGATTCATAAAAAATACACATTCTTTTGAAGCCATTCCTCTTGCTGTCTCTCAATATACCTTATGTTGGCTCCACTCCACACTTAAATTTCTTGTGGGTTTTATATTCCATGACAAAGAATATATATAATTAAAGTTCTCTTCTTGTTCCATTAATTATAAATAAGGGAAGTAAAACACCATAGCTTACATATTGTTCAATTAATCCATGATATTCCAACATATACTCACAACCCATACATAATCCAATGCCAATCAAATGTTCAGATGGCTCTTCTTTGTATGTTAGCATCTAGTAGAAAACATCCATGGATGATTGTAGATTACTTAAAATATAATCATCACAACAATTATGAAATATTGAACAAAAGGAAAGTACTCATGAAATTTGTGATCAACCATTTTTTTCCTTATCATCCCATCTTATATGTTAAATGGGTTCCAATTTGTTTTATTTTCTAAAACGAAAAAGATAGAAAATTAGTATTTCATGTGATATTAAACTCTCTGATTACACTTAAAAAAATGAACGATTACATACATTTGATGCATGTTGTTTTTAGGATATCTTCTCCTACGATTTAATGATTTATATTTCTTTGCCCATGTCCTTTTACACTTTTTTGGACATCCATACTGGCATGTTCTGGTTATCATGTTATTCAACATATTTAATTTTCTTAATCTTCCCCAAAAATGAAAAGCACAATAACAATTTGATTAATATTTGTATGAAAGTAAATATAATAGAATATTATGTCAATTGGGTTTATCTCAGGTGGTTGGGAGGAATGATTGTTATCCTCCCCACCCAAGTTCAATTCCTACAAGTGACATGTTGAGATCTTAATGAGTATAGTATTGTAATGGATTCGAGCCTTGTTGTTGACCGACCTTGTGCCCTGAATATTTGAGGGTTTACCTGGGGTACCATCCTTGAAATGAGGGGAAGTACTAAGGGATTTTCTTCAGGCTTTGTAACTTGGAAAAAAAATTAGAAATATTAAACCTCAAATATCTCAAGAAGTTATGATACACACAAGACATCTCTCCCCCAAAGTCGGGCATGACATGGTTTCAAATCTCTTGATCCCCTTAGTGTTAGGTTCTATAATCAGGGCTAATTGTTTACCTCATTTACCATCCATGAATCATGAGACAATACTTAGAAGGTTTTCCATGAGGTGTTTTCCTTGGAGAAATAATATAAAAAATATTAATTTGTTAAATTTTGGACTAGTATATACATATTATAAAAACAATTGTTTAATAATAATAATTTCTAGTTGATTCTTTTTGGTTATTGTATGTTTTTTCTATTGCAAATATCACAAGTCTCATTGACCATTGTTCTGTAAATTCTTGTTGTAGTTTAAATATAACCTTATTCTTGGATTCATTAGATTGATATTTGTATTATAAGTGAAAACAATTTCTATACGTTCTTTCCACTATATCCCTCATAGTTTTATAAAATCTCCCTCGTCTGTCATTAACTTCCAACACCAATTTATATGCACCAAGGATCAGTTCATCATCATTTACATCCTTCATACTTTTTTTTCTTCTTAGGGGGGCCTTATGATCCGTCCTTGTTATTCCCTGCACAACATTCAACATATGTGGAATTGAATGTTTGAAACATGTTAGCTATTATTGTTAAGAATTACTTATTAGTAAAAATTCAAAGAAAAAATTCAAGTTCATCACTTTTTAATCCACTCGATTCCATTGTTTGAAACATTTCCATAAAGCTTCTATGCCTTTTTCCACTCAGATTACTAACAAACTTATCAATTTTTTTTTAAGTTTTTGATCTACATGACACATGTTAACCAATACACATCATTTAAATGTACACATAATTCAAATATATTAATTTTATATTAAAAATTCAAATTACTTGCCATGTTCTCTTATTGGGATGTTCTTCCCTTGATCTCATTGCTTTAATATTCTTTGAATAAAAGACCTACATAATGAAACAAAAAAATTATGAAATATGTTTTACAAACTAAGTAGAGAATTTATCAATTTATTATAGCTTGAATCGTTGAGAGGAAAACTTCATCCTCTCTCGATGAGGTCCAAATCCTACTTTGTTACATTCTTGCTATCTTCATGAGCCAATTATTGATTGTTGACTTGGCCTTGAGCCCCGAAGAATCTATTTTACCTTGGTATCATCCTTGGAATGAAGGGAAGTAATCGATGGGTTTCCTTGGGAAATTCATTACACACTCACACACACACGAACATTTATGACCTTTATGAATTCCAAAATTGGGGTTTCTAAAGTGCAAAATACATCTCTAAGAGTGCCAATATTGGGCTCCAAATATGTGCTTTTCGATTTGATATTAGCAATTATGGAACTGGATTTTTCATTTTTGAATTTGATATTGAAATTTTTGGAACTGGATTTTTCACTTTTGAAAGCAAGTATTATCACTTTCGGAATCTGATTTGCACTTTTGAAAACTAATCTTGGAACTTTTAGAATATGATTTTTCACTTAATTTTCAATCACATTTAATCTATATATTTTCATAACTTTTAAAGTTGGTTAAACATCATCTACAAGTACTACTAAATTAATGACACAACTAAATATATAAAAATCCAAAGACCTTATTAACCATAAAAAACATTGTCGCACATATAAAATGTTAAGAAAAATAACTGATTGCATTATTTAACAAACTAGTTTCATGTTTTTTACAATATATCACACATCATTAACACAATTTTGGTGTATCAAGAAGGGCACATCATCATAATTATAGACTTTTGTAATTACATAGTTCCCTCCATCATTGCAAACATGTTTTTCTTTTGATTTTTCTACAATTATTATCTTTCTAGCATCATAAGCACCCTTCAAGATCTCCCACAATTTATTTAAATGTTCGATATATACATATGGATTCCAACACCAACAAAAATCTTTTGGTATGGTTTCATAATCATCTTGTGTTAGTATGACTTTGAATTGTTCCATTTTCAATCTATTTTTGTCAAACAAAAATTGAAAAAACTCATTCACATTCTTTTGTTGCACATACATCCATAAAACAACCTCAAAAATACTAAGGCACTATTCAAATAATTCTCTAAACCCTAGGCGTATGAAACAAATCTTTGTACTTGTTTAAATTCCTAGATTTCTTGGTAATGATTTGTTTCAAATGATCTTTTATAAATTGCATGTAACAATACTCCATTCATATAAAAAAAATTAACCATTTATTTGATAATATTGTATTTGCAAGCAAAGAAATACAACACACAATTTGATTAATATTGCTATTTGTACACTTGTAAATTATTAAGTTTAGTAATTACAAATATGATATACAATTTTTCAAAAACATCATCACTTACATAGGTCCATTCATGTTTTTTTGTCAATAATCAATTACTAGAACAATTACAATTATTATCAAAATACACAATTTTTTTTTTTATATCTCATGCATATGAACCATTAAATGTCCAACTTGTTCACAATATGTGTCAATTCTCCATGCTAATGACTTCTCAATTTGAATGTTTTTAACCAATGCTTCATGTTTGGACGAGGCCCTAGGTGTTTCAACATTGAACACAACATTGTTTTGATATTTCTCTCTCTTTCATATAAACAATCAAATGCCAAACTTGATGGATTTTTCAAACAACTCTCCTCACTATAGTCTTTTGAATGGTGTTGACATTCATCTATGAACAATATGCTTGATTTTTCATATCTATCTCCATAATGGATAAAAACATCTTTCAACAATTTCTCGTAATATGTAGTACTATACCAATATATGCATACATTGGTGAACAATAAATAATATGTACACACTACTGACGACCCCAAATAAATAATAAATTTGCATCCTTAAACCATTAAAATTCACTCATAAAGTATTTTGTTTAAGTACAATCTAAATAAGAAAACCACTTGAAGATATGTCAAAATGTTCTCTTGCAACACACACACACACACAACCATAATTGGAGGACATTTATATTAAGAAAAACATTGCATCAAGGCTTGCAACAATAGTACAATAAAAGTTTGCTTTAATAAGTTTGAGGCATAATTTTAAAACAAGACTATCTGCTATCCTAAATCTATAGCCGTAGAAGGCCACATATAATTGCTTCCAATAGATCTTGATGGTGTAAATTCTAAAAAATTGGCCTAGAAAAATTTCTACTTCAAAAAACATACAGTGCTAGCAAAAGGAAATATGGATGGTTGCTTCCACTTGGGATACATTAGTTGATTCTAAGTCCACTTTGGCAATTTCTGCGTTCTTCGATAGATGATGAATAGTCTCATCTTCCTTGAGATCCCCACAATTATAATTGCACCTAATTAGATGCACTTGACTGCTCCCCTTTGTACAATATCGAGACCATAGTGTGAAGCACACTGTAGTCCTTTTCCAAAATAGACATTTCATGTTTGAATTGAACCAAAGTACTCATTACTATAGCTATTTGTGGGTTTACCTATTTTTCATGAGCTTGAATTATTTAGATATCTTAATAGCACCTTTATTTCCTTGGATGTCTTCCTCATGACTTCTCAACACCCTTTGAATATATTTCAATTCTCTGTAATCCATTTGATGACCAAAGATATGCAATAATATGCATGAATTTGTGGCTTCAACGACATAGGGATTCTCTTTTTCAAAGGTGACTGAGATCAAGATTTCTAAATTAGAGAAGTCTGAAGTTAAAATAAAAAAAACCCTCAAAGAAAACCACTAAAGAAAAGGTAAGAAGGAAACCACTCCCTCGCGAAAAAAAAAGTGAGTATACTGCAGCAATGAAAATATATACAAAGTGATATGGAACTGATAGGGTATAGCCCAACTAAAACTAAAACTAAATTCAATGAGAAGTGAGACTAGGAAAGAGGGTAATGACTATGAAAATATTGAAATTCGAAATAGATCCCCAGTAGAAACATGAACCATATAGAGAACCTTTGTACCCCAAAAAACAACACCAGGCACTATAAAGTTGAATGAAAAAGAGTAGGGTGAATGAGCTAGCTTACCCATGCACCTGAACAAGAAATAAACCAAGAAAACTAATCAAAACAAGAGACCAAAGTCTTCTACAATGGAGAGAGAGTCAACATTCCTACAATTCCATCCCGTATAAACCTTAATATTGACCATTATCCCATAATGATAACAAAACAAACCTCCCACTAATTCAAATGCATTCAAGATTGAATGCTAATTCATGTGAGTTGGGGGAGGTAGTCCCTTCACAATAGATGCTCCATTAAGTGGTAATATTTATTTTTACACTGCCACGTGGTTTATAAATTGAGCATTATGTTCCTTGTCCTACAATAATAACTATGGGATTGGTTGGTCTTTTTTACCATTGATGATGATTTCCAATATTTTCAAAAATGTAACTTGATTGGCACATGTATCTATAAAATCATTGTTCTCTTGTAATACATGATAAAACTTAATTTCTAAGAATTGTTTGCCTTCCTGGTTTATCCTTTATATAAGTGATGCTGAAAGAAAGTCACCTGGGCTGGTGTTTAAGACCAAGTGCCTTATGACAAGTTTTGAATCACCTATCACACTTAAGAATTGGATGCTAATGCCTGAAGTGATTTTTAATCCTTGTAACAATGCGTAATATTTTTTCCTTTTATTTGTTGATGTACCCATACCCTAAGAAAATTTAGTTTTATGAATTCCCATGAGGCTTAGAATAACCCCTCCTACACTTGCCACCCCATAAATGCTCTCCCACAACATTGATAATGTTAAGGTTAAACATTTGTGCATAATAATGGTAATATCCATGCACAAAATCATGCTACTTGTAGGTTGGTATTTTTCCAGTAAACACTTGGACTCCAAACAACAATCCCTCTACTACCAATACCAATAATTTCTATGCAGTTGAAGTTCAAAGTGCATAAAAAAACCATAACTAGAAATACAACTACAACAATATACTATACAAATAATTTAATTAATGAAGTTATTCATCATGAATATATAATTAAGGTAAATTATTAGTGGATATAATTAATACATAGAAAAAATAAAAATAAACCAACAACATATATAGATTATTAAACTAGAAGTAATTATTCATAATGGATTGACACAACCAAATATATGATTAATGTAAATATTGTTTGCTTCAATAATTATATGATGTTTAAATTCTATTACACAAATATTTCAATCTTGAAAGAGACAAGAATGGTTCTGACATCATATGTTAATTCTATTTTTGTGAGATGCTATTGGAGTCCAAGTATCAAATTATTCTCCTCTTTAGATAATATATTGTGAGGCTTCTCAACAATTCAATTTTCAAATGGCTTCCATTGTACTTTATCACCCTCCAAAACAACCATTTCTCTATTCCTCTAAGAAAATTCATCCCATAATGTTTACAAGTTTTTTAAGTATTTACCTTCATTATATTTAGTACATTTATCAAAAAAAAAGTTAAAAAAATTTCAAGATTTTTATTCTTTGCTCCAAGTAATTTCTTAAATAAACTCCTCCCATCACTTCCACTTTTGGTTGACTATATTTTGACTTGGAATTTTCTAACACATAATTCCAAGAAATCTTATGCATGTGGTTGTGACTGATACAATTTTGACTCGTATTTAAAATAATTATGGTCATCACTTTTAGATACTTCTTTCCCCTTTTGGGAGGCTTTCTAACTAAATAAAAAATCCATATGAACAATATAGACATTTTCCTCTTTGAATCCATTCTCTAACACTATATAATAGAGAACCCCATGTAGGAATCCTTTGAATAATTCCTATAAATGCCAATGAATGGGTACTCTTTTATAATTTTCTTTGTTCTATTGGAGACTTGAGAGAATTCTTTACCAACCATATAATATGAATTGACATCAATTAGAAAAATGCAGGAACAAGTGTCTACATTTGAACCAAGGAAAAAACAATAATTCCACGACATCAGTTTCCATCCACACATAAAATAAAAAATCATATCAATAATAACAAGTTCATATAAGAGAGGTGGAAGAGAGATAATTCCCATTGGTGTTATCCACGATGATGATGGATAAAAACATTGACAAACAAAGTGTGATGTACTTCTCTCATAGTCCACCATTACAATAATCTCTTTTTTCTTAATATACATGTCCAAAATGTTTGCAGTAGCCTTAGGCAATTTAGGGTCCTCTTCCTGAGAGATTTTATTTGCTTCTCCACACATATAATAGTTCACAACTGTAAAAAATGATTTCTATCAATTTTTTAGACTTCAACCACAATGTGTCCATCAAATATTTTATGAGAAGTATAGGATCCGTTATTCTGAACTTTGAAATATTCACAAATCATATTTCTTGTAGTTATTTCATATTTTAACCGCTTGCAATATTGCGCTAAATTTTATGCATGAAAATTATGGTCAATTGTGGTACTCAATCAATCATATCCATCCATTATTTTATTTGTTATGATGTCCAATTATGCTTCATCCATATCATGCAAAATTCTAAAAATATTAAAGCCATATTTTTTTGTTTTATTTCGAACGAAGTCATCTTTCTTGATGCTCTTAGGTGAGCATGCCAACGAACCATTTTTATAAAGTTCAAACATAGTCCACCATTTTTTACATAAATACTCTAATATTAAGACAAGACTCATATTTTGTTTTAGGCGGTCCTTGCTTGAAACATAAAAAACATCCATACACTCATTTTGAAAATTCTTCAAACCAATACAATTGAAGAGTAAGAAACAAATTAAAATTATACATCAAATTAGGTAATGGTGGAGAATGTAATGTAACAAATGCTTAAAATATCATAACAAAACATAAGTACACACAATGTACATAATGTGAGCATCGAGCACAACTCCAAGATAGATAAGTTATACAATAACTCCTTAAAGAATAGGATAACCTCCTCCACATAACCAAATATGTTTATACATCACAATTCACATGTCTACAATAATGAATACATGATCTCTATATATACCTATTTAATCTTGCACATGAGGCCCCTTCACTATTAGGTCGACCCTATTACATATATATTTACACATTACATGTACATTTAGACCCATATATACCCCCCTTGGGGTCATACATTTAACCCTATATATTCCCCCTTTGGGTCATAACATAGTACCCTCCAAAAAAATTTGTCCTCAAAGCTTTGAAATTAAAGTATTCACATGTGATGAAACCAAGTAATATGATTTTCTTATGTTCTTTCTTTCTTCTTTCCATTGATGATGATCCATCCATCCAAAATCAATTCTTTTTGTTCGTAATCCTTTGTGGCTAGTTGTTGCATAATTTTCTTTCCTTTGATTCCTTGTATTGTTGTTGAAGCTTCTCCAATTTGTAGTAGATGTTGGTCTATGATAATATCTTGTTGAATACTAGTTTTGTGATACCATATTCCATCTTCTTCCTTGATAATTCTGATATTGATCTTTTTTTCTTCCTTGAAATATTTCTTGATAATGAGGCTGTCGACATGGTTTCACATTTGATAGTTTTTCTTCATTCCACACACCCATTTCATCTGTCGTATTTTCATAGACAATGGAATCTTCTATCCTATTTTCTTGGTCTTTCATTACTCTACACTTGGATATGATACCATCATATTTGGCATGTACATCCTCTAGACAAAGTTCAACTTGTTCAATTATATTTTGGTGACCTTCTTGAATCTTGTCTTGTTTATCCTTTTGGAGCTGCAATGTCACCCCATTTATCAAATTCTGATGTCCTCCTTCAATTCTATATTGCATTTCTGATTTTACGTCATCAATGTTTGTGGATTCCTCAACCTTCTTGAAAATTTCCTCTTCAAGTATTTTGGTATATTCTTCATCCAAGATCCTCATTTCTTCTTGATTTCAATAATTCTTCTTTCAATATTTTAACCTCATCTAGTAGTGTTTTATTATGGTTTTGTAATCTACATATCTCTTCATCTTTCTTTTTCAAATCTTCCCTTGAATCAATTTTTTTCCAACTTTCCATTTCTAATATTTTCTTTCTTTATGTTCTTAATCTCCTTAATGAGTGATTCATTAAGGGATTGCATCTTGGAAAACTCATAATCTTTCTTAATAATGTATTTTCTTAGTTCTTCATTCTCCTTTTGCAATTTGGAGAATTTTTCTTTTGATTCCTTTAATTCCACTTGAATTTTATGCATCTCCTCCATTTTTAATCCTTGATCCATTTATCTGAGAAGAGTTTTTCAAACTTTTCCTGTGGGGGAGAGTTTAGTACCTTCATCAAGGCTATCCCACCACTTAAAAGCTTCACTCCTCAAGTACAATCCTATTGTCAAAGGTCTCAAATTATTTTTCTTTATCATCCTCAACCATTCCCTGGGATTGATTTCATCTTTATATTCATCTCCTGGAAATTTAGGTATTTCCATTGATTCTTATGTGAGGTATAACCCCAACCCCAAACTTACAACCTCAATATATTAAGTATAATAATATCAAATAGTTATAATAGCTTTTCTAATATAATATTATGTGTTTTCTCTTTCCACTGGATTTTGAATCACCTCAATCGAACATCCCGATCAAAAGTTATGATAGTTTTAAATGAACATACCTTTGAAAACCTTTATTTGGAGTTTGTTCTTCTAATTGACCTTCCTTTTGATGTATTTCTGAAATTTCAGCCCCTATGAGTATGAAATTTAGATCTATAGTACTCTGAAATGTATTCTCTACAATGCCATAGGTCTGACAAAAATTGAGTGTTCAAAATGAAAGTTATGGTAACTTTCCAAAACCTTGCTGAATTTTGGCGTATTATGGAGAGCGAACTTGTACAGAATGCCACACATCCAATATTGGATAATTGATTATAAAATTATCACCAAAAATACCAAGTACTATCCTATTTCCAATTTAACTAGTCTCACAGAATTTGGATCCTCTATGAAGAAGATATGACTATTTTACTCAGAACACCTGTTTGAGACTAGTTATAGGACTATTAAAAAAACCTATCTTCCACAGGGTATATCTACGAAAACATAACTTCCTAGAACCTGTAATTTTTATCACAAGTATCAATCTATGTCTTATAATTAAGCTCCATTTTTCACTTTCTGAAGTGGCCCAGAAAAAAGTTATAGTGAAAATTCCAAAATGACTTTCTAGAGGAAGCAAAACCCTAGGATTGATGCTATGATACCAAATGTAATGTACCAAATTCTTAAAATACCATAAAAGAATAGAAGTACACACCATGTATAGCATGTGAGTGTGTAGAAAAACTTCAATATAGATAAGTTATACAATAAATTCTTAAAGAATAGGAGAACCTCCTCCATATAACCAAATACATTTATACATCACAATTCACATGTCTACAATAATGGATACATGATCTCTATATATACCTATTCACACCTGCACATGAGGCCCCTTTACTATTATGTCGACCCTATTACATATATATTTACACATTACATGTACATTTAGCACCATATATGCCCCCTCTTGGGGTCATATCATATGCATTCAACCCTATATATTCCCTCTTTGGGTCATAACAGAGAATGGTTCTAAAAAATAATATTTATGGCTAGCACTCTTCAAAGCGAATGTGTCCCTTCCTTAGGTGTCTTGGTCTATTACTATATATGAATTTATCCCTTTATTTCTTGACTTGATTAATGAAGGGAATGTCAACATATTCCTTCTTGGAAATATTTTATTGTTTGCATAATTTTGTAATAAATCTCTATGGAGCACCACAATGAAGAAGATGAGCTTTATGGTAACACAATCTAGAATGAACTAATTCATATTTATGATTTCAATTTTTTTTTCCTAGGTAGAAATAGTATATATTCCCATCTAAGATATATAAGTTTAAGGTTTGAATTTCAATTTCTTCTTTAGATTTAGGTTCATAGGTAATTTTGGTCTCACAGTCGAAATCCAATAGGACGACCTCTCTAAGTGTTTTTTTAAAGTTTGTGATAAGTGATAAAACAAGTTTTGCAACTTAATCCTCATTCACTTTCAACTATTTCAAATTTGGAAGTTCTATAAAACATATATTGATATCAATATAAAAAAATTTCTCATTGAATAAAATATATTTGATATGTTTCTTTTGACCATATTTTTATTTGTCATAGATTCAATTGGCCTTCTGCATGATCATTGTTGAAGGACTTACTTTCAAAGAATTGAAATTTGATTTACTATTTTTTTATAAATCTTTGATACAATCTCTTCTAAGTAATTTAATGCTATTTTCACGATGAGTATTTGTGAGCTTATTCATCATATTCAGCCAATTTTATACACATATGCTTTATTTGCCACATTTTTAAAAAATTGATATAATACCATTTTTCAAATCACTTGTCTTACTTGTCCCTAACCAATTTGATCGATCCTATGATGGCAAAAAACAACCTTATTTTGCATAAGATATCTCACCAATGTAGATATCACTTTTCATTAATCTAGGTAATAATTACAAATAGGAAGGCCAAATTGTAATAGAAAAAAAATGTTGTTTTCAACTACCTAGATTTGGATAGGAAATATGTCTTCATTGATCACATTTGTAGAAATGACCATTCCAATAGCAACACTATTTGTTCCTTCTTCCATTCCATAAATATATAAATCTAGATGAAAATCCAATGGCTTAGTTAACTTGACATACCATTTGTAATGTACCCATCACCCATGCTGAGTCCCATCATTGTGGAAAATGACTTTTCTTGCTAAATATGAATTTAAATATGCCCCATACATATAAAAGAAACCAAGGGGGATAATGCGAATAAAAAATATAGAAAAACAATATGTTGATTTACCGATGCATGTACAAAATTTATAAAATCATGAATGCGTACAAACCCAAAAAAACATAACAGATCATTTAGATATCATTTACACAATTGAATAATCATAAATAAAATAACATAAACACTTATATGTTTATAAATATAACCAATTAGCTGCATACGAAGGATGAACCTCGCAACCATAGGCATTGCTGCTCCAAATATCAACAACATGCCATCCCTAGCTGAGGCTACGAGTCCATAAGGAGATCTATCCCTCTGGATGTCCACTCTCCACACTCAACAACCCAANCACATCATCATAATTATAGACTTTTGTAATTACATAGTTCCCTCCATCATTGCAAACATGTTTTTCTTTTGATTTTTCTACAATTATTATCTTTCTAGCATCATAAGCACCCTTCAAGATCTCCCACAATTTATTTAAATGTTCGATATATACATATGGATTCCAACACCAACAAAAATCTTTTGGTATGGTTTCATAATCATCTTGTGTTAGTATGACTTTGAATTGTTCCATTTTCAATCTATTTTTGTCAAACAAAAATTGAAAAAACTCATTCACATTCTTTTGTTGCACATACATCCATAAAACAACCTCAAAAATACTAAGGCACTATTCAAATAATTCTCTAAACCCTAGGCGTATGAAACAAATCTTTGTACTTGTTTAAATTCCTAGATTTCTTGGTAATGATTTGTTTCAAATGATCTTTTATAAATTGCATGTAACAATACTCCATTCATATAAAAAAAATTAACCATTTATTTGATAATATTGTATTTGCAAGCAAAGAAATACAACACACAATTTGATTAATATTGCTATTTGTACACTTGTAAATTATTAAGTTTAGTAATTACAAATATGATATACAATTTTTCAAAAACATCATCACTTACATAGGTCCATTCATGTTTTTTTGTCAATAATCAATTACTAGAACAATTACAATTATTATCAAAATACACAATTTTTTTTTTTATATCTCATGCATATGAACCATTAAATGTCCAACTTGTTCACAATATGTGTCAATTCTCCATGCTAATGACTTCTCAATTTGAATGTTTTTAACCAATGCTTCATGTTTGGACGAGGCCCTAGGTGTTTCAACATTGAACACAACATTGTTTTGATATTTCTCTCTCTTTCATATAAACAATCAAATGCCAAACTTGATGGATTTTTCAAACAACTCTCCTCACTATAGTCTTTTGAATGGTGTTGACATTCATCTATGAACAATATGCTTGATTTTTCATATCTATCTCCATAATGGATAAAAACATCTTTCAACAATTTCTCGTAATATGTAGTACTATACCAATATATGCATACATTGGTGAACAATAAATAATATGTACACACTACTGACGACCCCAAATAAATAATAAATTTGCATCCTTAAACCATTAAAATTCACTCATAAAGTATTTTGTTTAAGTACAATCTAAATAAGAAAACCACTTGAAGATATGTCAAAATGTTCTCTTGCAACACACACACACACACAACCATAATTGGAGGACATTTATATTAAGAAAAACATTGCATCAAGGCTTGCAACAATAGTACAATAAAAGTTTGCTTTAATAAGTTTGAGGCATAATTTTAAAACAAGACTATCTGCTATCCTAAATCTATAGCCGTAGAAGGCCACATATAATTGCTTCCAATAGATCTTGATGGTGTAAATTCTAAAAAATTGGCCTAGAAAAATTTCTACTTCAAAAAACATACAGTGCTAGCAAAAGGAAATATGGATGGTTGCTTCCACTTGGGATACATTAGTTGATTCTAAGTCCACTTTGGCAATTTCTGCGTTCTTCGATAGATGATGAATAGTCTCATCTTCCTTGAGATCCCCACAATTATAATTGCACCTAATTAGATGCACTTGACTGCTCCCCTTTGTACAATATCGAGACCATAGTGTGAAGCACACTGTAGTCCTTTTCCAAAATAGACATTTCATGTTTGAATTGAACCAAAGTACTCATTACTATAGCTATTTGTGGGTTTACCTATTTTTCATGAGCTTGAATTATTTAGATATCTTAATAGCACCTTTATTTCCTTGGATGTCTTCCTCATGACTTCTCAACACCCTTTGAATATATTTCAATTCTCTGTAATCCATTTGATGACCAAAGATATGCAATAATATGCATGAATTTGTGGCTTCAACGACATAGGGATTCTCTTTTTCAAAGGTGACTGAGATCAAGATTTCTAAATTAGAGAAGTCTGAAGTTAAAATAAAAAAAACCCTCAAAGAAAACCACTAAAGAAAAGGTAAGAAGGAAACCACTCCCTCGCGAAAAAAAAAGTGAGTATACTGCAGCAATGAAAATATATACAAAGTGATATGGAACTGATAGGGTATAGCCCAACTAAAACTAAAACTAAATTCAATGAGAAGTGAGACTAGGAAAGAGGGTAATGACTATGAAAATATTGAAATTCGAAATAGATCCCCAGTAGAAACATGAACCATATAGAGAACCTTTGTACCCCAAAAAACAACACCAGGCACTATAAAGTTGAATGAAAAAGAGTAGGGTGAATGAGCTAGCTTACCCATGCACCTGAACAAGAAATAAACCAAGAAAACTAATCAAAACAAGAGACCAAAGTCTTCTACAATGGAGAGAGAGTCAACATTCCTACAATTCCATCCCGTATAAACCTTAATATTGACCATTATCCCATAATGATAACAAAACAAACCTCCCACTAATTCAAATGCATTCAAGATTGAATGCTAATTCATGTGAGTTGGGGGAGGTAGTCCCTTCACAATAGATGCTCCATTAAGTGGTAATATTTATTTTTACACTGCCACGTGGTTTATAAATTGAGCATTATGTTCCTTGTCCTACAATAATAACTATGGGATTGGTTGGTCTTTTTTACCATTGATGATGATTTCCAATATTTTCAAAAATGTAACTTGATTGGCACATGTATCTATAAAATCATTGTTCTCTTGTAATACATGATAAAACTTAATTTCTAAGAATTGTTTGCCTTCCTGGTTTATCCTTTATATAAGTGATGCTGAAAGAAAGTCACCTGGGCTGGTGTTTAAGACCAAGTGCCTTATGACAAGTTTTGAATCACCTATCACACTTAAGAATTGGATGCTAATGCCTGAAGTGATTTTTAATCCTTGTAACAATGCGTAATATTTTTTCCTTTTATTTGTTGATGTACCCATACCCTAAGAAAATTTAGTTTTATGAATTCCCATGAGGCTTAGAATAACCCCTCCTACACTTGCCACCCCATAAATGCTCTCCCACAACATTGATAATGTTAAGGTTAAACATTTGTGCATAATAATGGTAATATCCATGCACAAAATCATGCTACTTGTAGGTTGGTATTTTTCCAGTAAACACTTGGACTCCAAACAACAATCCCTCTACTACCAATACCAATAATTTCTATGCAGTTGAAGTTCAAAGTGCATAAAAAAACCATAACTAGAAATACAACTACAACAATATACTATACAAATAATTTAATTAATGAAGTTATTCATCATGAATATATAATTAAGGTAAATTATTAGTGGATATAATTAATACATAGAAAAAATAAAAATAAACCAACAACATATATAGATTATTAAACTAGAAGTAATTATTCATAATGGATTGACACAACCAAATATATGATTAATGTAAATATTGTTTGCTTCAATAATTATATGATGTTTAAATTCTATTACACAAATATTTCAATCTTGAAAGAGACAAGAATGGTTCTGACATCATATGTTAATTCTATTTTTGTGAGATGCTATTGGAGTCCAAGTATCAAATTATTCTCCTCTTTAGATAATATATTGTGAGGCTTCTCAACAATTCAATTTTCAAATGGCTTCCATTGTACTTTATCACCCTCCAAAACAACCATTTCTCTATTCCTCTAAGAAAATTCATCCCATAATGTTTACAAGTTTTTTAAGTATTTACCTTCATTATATTTAGTACATTTATCAAAAAAAAAGTTAAAAAAATTTCAAGATTTTTATTCTTTGCTCCAAGTAATTTCTTAAATAAACTCCTCCCATCACTTCCACTTTTGGTTGACTATATTTTGACTTGGAATTTTCTAACACATAATTCCAAGAAATCTTATGCATGTGGTTGTGACTGATACAATTTTGACTCGTATTTAAAATAATTATGGTCATCACTTTTAGATACTTCTTTCCCCTTTTGGGAGGCTTTCTAACTAAATAAAAAATCCATATGAACAATATAGACATTTTCCTCTTTGAATCCATTCTCTAACACTATATAATAGAGAACCCCATGTAGGAATCCTTTGAATAATTCCTATAAATGCCAATGAATGGGTACTCTTTTATAATTTTCTTTGTTCTATTGGAGACTTGAGAGAATTCTTTACCAACCATATAATATGAATTGACATCAATTAGAAAAATGCAGGAACAAGTGTCTACATTTGAACCAAGGAAAAAACAATAATTCCACGACATCAGTTTCCATCCACACATAAAATAAAAAATCATATCAATAATAACAAGTTCATATAAGAGAGGTGGAAGAGAGATAATTCCCATTGGTGTTATCCACGATGATGATGGATAAAAACATTGACAAACAAAGTGTGATGTACTTCTCTCATAGTCCACCATTACAATAATCTCTTTTTTCTTAATATACATGTCCAAAATGTTTGCAGTAGCCTTAGGCAATTTAGGGTCCTCTTCCTGAGAGATTTTATTTGCTTCTCCACACATATAATAGTTCACAACTGTAAAAAATGATTTCTATCAATTTTTTAGACTTCAACCACAATGTGTCCATCAAATATTTTATGAGAAGTATAGGATCCGTTATTCTGAACTTTGAAATATTCACAAATCATATTTCTTGTAGTTATTTCATATTTTAACCGCTTGCAATATTGCGCTAAATTTTATGCATGAAAATTATGGTCAATTGTGGTACTCAATCAATCATATCCATCCATTATTTTATTTGTTATGATGTCCAATTATGCTTCATCCATATCATGCAAAATTCTAAAAATATTAAAGCCATATTTTTTTGTTTTATTTCGAACGAAGTCATCTTTCTTGATGCTCTTAGGTGAGCATGCCAACGAACCATTTTTATAAAGTTCAAACATAGTCCACCATTTTTTACATAAATACTCTAATATTAAGACAAGACTCATATTTTGTTTTAGGCGGTCCTTGCTTGAAACATAAAAAACATCCATACACTCATTTTGAAAATTCTTCAAACCAATACAATTGAAGAGTAAGAAACAAATTAAAATTATACATCAAATTAGGTAATGGTGGAGAATGTAATGTAACAAATGCTTAAAATATCATAACAAAACATAAGTACACACAATGTACATAATGTGAGCATCGAGCACAACTCCAAGATAGATAAGTTATACAATAACTCCTTAAAGAATAGGATAACCTCCTCCACATAACCAAATATGTTTATACATCACAATTCACATGTCTACAATAATGAATACATGATCTCTATATATACCTATTTAATCTTGCACATGAGGCCCCTTCACTATTAGGTCGACCCTATTACATATATATTTACACATTACATGTACATTTAGACCCATATATACCCCCCTTGGGGTCATACATTTAACCCTATATATTCCCCCTTTGGGTCATAACATAGTACCCTCCAAAAAAATTTGTCCTCAAAGCTTTGAAATTAAAGTATTCACATGTGATGAAACCAAGTAATATGATTTTCTTATGTTCTTTCTTTCTTCTTTCCATTGATGATGATCCATCCATCCAAAATCAATTCTTTTTGTTCGTAATCCTTTGTGGCTAGTTGTTGCATAATTTTCTTTCCTTTGATTCCTTGTATTGTTGTTGAAGCTTCTCCAATTTGTAGTAGATGTTGGTCTATGATAATATCTTGTTGAATACTAGTTTTGTGATACCATATTCCATCTTCTTCCTTGATAATTCTGATATTGATCTTTTTTTCTTCCTTGAAATATTTCTTGATAATGAGGCTGTCGACATGGTTTCACATTTGATAGTTTTTCTTCATTCCACACACCCATTTCATCTGTCGTATTTTCATAGACAATGGAATCTTCTATCCTATTTTCTTGGTCTTTCATTACTCTACACTTGGATATGATACCATCATATTTGGCATGTACATCCTCTAGACAAAGTTCAACTTGTTCAATTATATTTTGGTGACCTTCTTGAATCTTGTCTTGTTTATCCTTTTGGAGCTGCAATGTCACCCCATTTATCAAATTCTGATGTCCTCCTTCAATTCTATATTGCATTTCTGATTTTACGTCATCAATGTTTGTGGATTCCTCAACCTTCTTGAAAATTTCCTCTTCAAGTATTTTGGTATATTCTTCATCCAAGATCCTCATTTCTTCTTGATTTCAATAATTCTTCTTTCAATATTTTAACCTCATCTAGTAGTGTTTTATTATGGTTTTGTAATCTACATATCTCTTCATCTTTCTTTTTCAAATCTTCCCTTGAATCAATTTTTTTCCAACTTTCCATTTCTAATATTTTCTTTCTTTATGTTCTTAATCTCCTTAATGAGTGATTCATTAAGGGATTGCATCTTGGAAAACTCATAATCTTTCTTAATAATGTATTTTCTTAGTTCTTCATTCTCCTTTTGCAATTTGGAGAATTTTTCTTTTGATTCCTTTAATTCCACTTGAATTTTATGCATCTCCTCCATTTTTAATCCTTGATCCATTTATCTGAGAAGAGTTTTTCAAACTTTTCCTGTGGGGGAGAGTTTAGTACCTTCATCAAGGCTATCCCACCACTTAAAAGCTTCACTCCTCAAGTACAATCCTATTGTCAAAGGTCTCAAATTATTTTTCTTTATCATCCTCAACCATTCCCTGGGATTGATTTCATCTTTATATTCATCTCCTGGAAATTTAGGTATTTCCATTGATTCTTATGTGAGGTATAACCCCAACCCCAAACTTACAACCTCAATATATTAAGTATAATAATATCAAATAGTTATAATAGCTTTTCTAATATAATATTATGTGTTTTCTCTTTCCACTGGATTTTGAATCACCTCAATCGAACATCCCGATCAAAAGTTATGATAGTTTTAAATGAACATACCTTTGAAAACCTTTATTTGGAGTTTGTTCTTCTAATTGACCTTCCTTTTGATGTATTTCTGAAATTTCAGCCCCTATGAGTATGAAATTTAGATCTATAGTACTCTGAAATGTATTCTCTACAATGCCATAGGTCTGACAAAAATTGAGTGTTCAAAATGAAAGTTATGGTAACTTTCCAAAACCTTGCTGAATTTTGGCGTATTATGGAGAGCGAACTTGTACAGAATGCCACACATCCAATATTGGATAATTGATTATAAAATTATCACCAAAAATACCAAGTACTATCCTATTTCCAATTTAACTAGTCTCACAGAATTTGGATCCTCTATGAAGAAGATATGACTATTTTACTCAGAACACCTGTTTGAGACTAGTTATAGGACTATTAAAAAAACCTATCTTCCACAGGGTATATCTACGAAAACATAACTTCCTAGAACCTGTAATTTTTATCACAAGTATCAATCTATGTCTTATAATTAAGCTCCATTTTTCACTTTCTGAAGTGGCCCAGAAAAAAGTTATAGTGAAAATTCCAAAATGACTTTCTAGAGGAAGCAAAACCCTAGGATTGATGCTATGATACCAAATGTAATGTACCAAATTCTTAAAATACCATAAAAGAATAGAAGTACACACCATGTATAGCATGTGAGTGTGTAGAAAAACTTCAATATAGATAAGTTATACAATAAATTCTTAAAGAATAGGAGAACCTCCTCCATATAACCAAATACATTTATACATCACAATTCACATGTCTACAATAATGGATACATGATCTCTATATATACCTATTCACACCTGCACATGAGGCCCCTTTACTATTATGTCGACCCTATTACATATATATTTACACATTACATGTACATTTAGCACCATATATGCCCCCTCTTGGGGTCATATCATATGCATTCAACCCTATATATTCCCTCTTTGGGTCATAACAGAGAATGGTTCTAAAAAATAATATTTATGGCTAGCACTCTTCAAAGCGAATGTGTCCCTTCCTTAGGTGTCTTGGTCTATTACTATATATGAATTTATCCCTTTATTTCTTGACTTGATTAATGAAGGGAATGTCAACATATTCCTTCTTGGAAATATTTTATTGTTTGCATAATTTTGTAATAAATCTCTATGGAGCACCACAATGAAGAAGATGAGCTTTATGGTAACACAATCTAGAATGAACTAATTCATATTTATGATTTCAATTTTTTTTTCCTAGGTAGAAATAGTATATATTCCTATCTAAGATATATAAGTTTAAGGTTTGAATTTCAATTTCTTCTTTAGATTTAGGTTCATAGGTAATTTTGGTCTCACGGTCAAAATCCAATAGGATGACCTCTCTAAGTGTTTTTTTAAAGTTTGTGATAAGTGATAAAACAAGTTTTGCAACTTAATCCTCATTCACTTTCAACTATTTCAAATTTGGAAGTGCTATAAAACATATATTGATATCAATATAAAAAAAATTCTCATTGAATAAAATATATTTGATATGTTTCTTTTGACCGTATTTTTATTTGTCATAGATTCAATTGGCCTTCTGCATGATCATTGTTGAAGGACTTACTTTCAAAGACTTGAAATTTGATTTACTATTTTTTTATAAATCTTTGATACAATCTCTTCTAAGTAATTTAATGCTATTTTCACGATGAGTATTTGTGAGCTTATTCATCATATTCAACGAATTTTATACACATATGCTTTATTTGCCACATTTTTTAAAAATTGATATAATACCATTTTTCAAATCACTTGTCTTACTTGTCCCTAACCAATTTGATCGATCCTATGATGGCAAAAAACAACCTTATTTTTCATAAGATATCTCACCAATGTAGATATCACTTTTCATTAATCTAGGTAATAATTACAAATAAGAAGGCCAAATTGTAATAGAAAAAAATTGTTGTTTTCAACTACCTAGATTTGGATAGGAAATATGTCTTCATTGATCACATTTGTAGAAATGACCATTCCAATAGCAACACCGTTTGTTTCTTCTTCCATTCCATAAATATATAAATCTAGATGAAAATCCAATGGCTTAGTTAACTTGACATACCATTTGTAACGTACCCATCACCCATGCTGAGTCCCATCACTGTGGAAAATGACTTTTCCTGCTAAATATGAATTTAAATATGCCCCATACATATAAAAGAAACCAAGGGGAAGAATGCAAATAAAAAATATAGAAAAACAATATGTTGATTTACCGATGCATGTACAAAATTTATAAAATCATGAATGCGTACAAACCCCAAAAAACATAACACATCATTTAGATATCATTTAAATAAAATAACATAAACACTTATATGTTTATAAATATAACCAATTAGCTGCATACGAAGGATGAACCTCCCAACCATAGGCATTGCTGCTCCAAATATCAACAACATGCCATCCCTAGCTGAGGCTACGAGTCCATAAGGAGATCTATCCCTCTGGATGTCCACTCTCCACACTCAACAACCCAAACCCAGGCTCTACTCCTACAACAGTTCCAATCCACCAGCTCTTTCTTCCCCACAACCTGCAACCCAAGGAATTTACCCCCTTCACTACTCACAGTTCCTCAGGCTGTACCATTCATTTATCAACATTCCATTGCATTTGTTTTGCCAAGAATATCTTAGCTAGGAGATTCATGAACTCTCAACTATATCATGAGTTCTCACAGTAGCCATCACAAAGCTCTTGAGCCATTTCCTCAATAGGAAACACACTACATGATTCCAACCTATTTTCCAAGAACACAAGCCTCATTTCTAGAATAACACAACCAAACAATGGTTTCCTTTAAGCACAACATGGATGGTGCTCTTCCTAACACTCAACTCTTCCTTTGTTTCCCAAAATATGCATGCCAAAAACTGTCCCTATTCCCATACGAATTTCCTTCTTCTCCCTTGCTTGCTTGACTCTCACTCTTCCCAAATATGATTTTACTTCAACCCATGCTCTCCAATAACTATGGGATGTTTCCACTTACACTCACCCTCTTACATGAGTTTAATGATTAGCCTTGGGAACACTCAACAACAAAATACAAACTTTACACAATGATAATAATTTCAGGAAAATGGGTTGGATTAGTACCCATGAATAAATCCCCTTTGTAACCCTCTCTTTTGTGTAAGCATAGCCCCCCATCATTTTCATCCCTCTCATATTGTAGCTAGCGATCACTACTTTTATTAATCATTTCAATGTTCATAATATACAATTTGTCCCTCTGCCATATTAATCAATGTGTGCTCTTTTCCCCAAACATAATGACTCACCAACCTAATTCACATTTATACAATTACATTACAATTTGTGGGGATTAAAACCGGATATGTTGCACACCATTCATTTGGAAATTCTCTAGTGTTGTGTTTGGCTATTACCCAAAGAAACATAATCTCCTTGAATTGGATGAGAGTGATAAGCCTTGAAATTTTTATCTATGGTTAACTAAACATATCTTGATAAATAAATAAACTAAAAAGAAAATATTTTAAAGTTTAAAAAATTCCAAATATCATATATATTAAATGAAATGATATAATATGAAACCAAAAACATATATGCGTTTGGAAAATAATAATCTATGAAAAAGGGTCGGTCAAATGTTCCCTGTGATCTCCTCCATAGTAAATTTTTTTTTGCACCCCCTTGAAGGGAATACTATGCTATAAGAAGGATCGACTGATCTTTCTCTAGGATTTCTTAGACAAAATTTGTATTCACAAAGGAGTGTTGGTCAATGCTTTCATGGGGCCCCTTTACTAGAAAACTATGGGTGAAAAATGGTAGGCCAAAACTTCCATTGGACAACCCATGGCATGAATTCCAAATTTGAGGAAGGGTTGACCAAACCTTCTCCATGATCAAACTCAATGAGAATAATATGTTGGATGAATGGTTAGACAACCCTTCCTTAGGACTCTCCTTATGTGAAATTTTTTCTTAAGGAACGGTTGACTGACCCATTTATTGGATTCCTTGTGACTCCAATAAATATATTTAAAAATATTTGTTTATCCATATCCATGTTCCCTTTCCACTATAATTCCACCCCCAAGTAAGCATAGGTTTACTCTTCCTAGTGCTTCCCTTACATGAGAACATTGCGCTAGAGGAAGGGTCAGTAGAACCTTCATCGATATCTCATTTACATGAAATATATGATTGAAGAGAAGTTCATTGACCCTTATCCATAATCCAACCAAATGATAATGCCATCATTAAGGAAGGGTCGACACACCATTCCCAAGTATACCCATGACAAAAAAACTATGTTTAATTAAGGGTTGACATATCCTTCCATGGGATCCCCCATACTAAAAAAACTTGATTTAGGAAGGGTCGATTGACCCTTCTACTAGATAATCTATAACACCCATACCATTATTGTGGAATATTATATCAACCCTTTCACTTGATAAACCATTATGTGAATGCCATCCTTCAGGAAGGGTCAATTGACCCTTCTACATGCTACCCCTTCATGAGAATACTTTTCTCAACTTCTCTATGCTACCCTTCCACTAGATACCATTCAATATGAGTACCATTCTCTTGGAAGGGTTGTATGACCCTTCTTTGTGCTCCAACTATGTGAGAATACAATACTAGAGGAAGGGTCCCTACCACTTCGATGAGATCAACCTTATGCAAAAACATAGCTAGAGGAAGTGTCAACCAACCCTTTCTCAATATATCCCATGATACAAAAACCATTCTTTATGAAAGGTTGTTTGATTATTCCCCATGTTTTACATCCATGAGAATACTATGTGTGAAGAAGGCTCATTTGAACCTTCTAGTAGATGTCCTATGAAAAGAATATCATTAATGAGGAAGGGTTGACTGACCCTTCTTTGTTCTCCCCCTCCATGATAATTATATGTTGGAGAAAGGGTTGGTTGAACCTTCCCACAAATCCCTATTATTTTAAAACAATGGTTGAGGAGGGTCAGTAGACCCTTCCAGTATATGGCCCTTGATATGAGTACCATCTTTCATGAAGTTTCACTCGAATATTCATCGAGATCCCCCTTATGTGAAAACTTAGCTAGATAAAGGGTGGGATGACCCTAAAAAACGATACACCATGACATGAATACCATACTCCATGCTGCATGATCTCCCTCCATTAAAATCCTTTGATTGAAGGATCAACTGACCCTTCCATTGCATACCCCACAATGAGAATACCATCATCAAGGAAGGTTCAACTGACCCTTCTATGTCATATCCCTCCATGAGAATACTATGTTAAGGGAAGGGTCAATCGAATAATCCCCAAGAATGCCATTAATTTATTTATTTTTCTTTAGAAAGGGTTGACCAAACCTTCCATTAGATACTGCTCCATTCAAATACCATCCTTCAGGAAGGGTCAACTGACACATATGAATGCTACCCCTTAATGAGAATACCGTGCTTAAATAAAGAATATCCAACCCTTCCACTGCATACCTTATGAAAATAATATATCATTGAGGAAGGGTCAATTGATGCTTCTCCATGCTCCCATCCATGAGAATACTATGTTGGAAGAAGGGTTAGTTGACCCTTCCTCAATATTCCCCTTATGCCAAAACTTTGCTTGTGGAGAGGTTGCTAGACCCTTCCATTGGATAACTCATCACAAGAATACCATACACAAGGAAGTTTTGGTTTACCATTAACCATGATACCTCACCATGGAAACATTATTTTTGAGGAAGGGCCAACTAATACTTCCTTTAGATCCTGATTATGTGAAATAAATTCTTGAGAAAGGGTCGATCGACCCTTCTTTGTGCTCCCCCTTCCATGAAAAAATCACGTAGGAGGAAGGGTCGGCTAAACCTTCCATGAGATCACCCTTATTCAAAATTTTTTCTAGAGGAAAGGTTAGTCAACCCTTGCACTAGATACCCCTCAATGTGAAATCCATCCATTAGGAAAAGTAGGGTCAATCAACCTTTCTCCATGCTCCCCCTCCATAATAATACTATGTTTGAAGAAGGGTCATTCTACCCTTACACTATATACCCTAAAAAAATAATACCATCATTGATTAAAGATCGATCAAACCATCTTTGGTCTCCCTCTCAATGAGAATTTGATGCTAGATGAAGGGTCGACCGACCCTTCCTCAAGATCCCCCTTACATGAAAACTATTCTTTAGGAAGGGTCAACTGATAATTCCTATAGATAAACCATTATGGAAATACCATCTTTGAGGAAGGTTCAAGTGACCCTTATCCATTCTCCCCCACCATGATAACACTATGTTGGAGGAAGGGTTGATCGAACCTTCCCCATGATCCCCCTTATGTGAAAACTTAGTGGAGGAAGGTTGTGACGATCATTCCATAGGATAACTTATGAAGTAAATATCATTTGTTAGGAAGGGTCATCCAATTCTTCTCCATGATCCCTTGCATGATAATACCATGCTAAAATAAGGGTTGACCAACCCTTCCATCGCATACCCTATGATGAGAATACCATCATTGCAGAAGGTTCAACAAACTCTTTTCTATGATTCCCCTTCATGATAATACTATGTTGGGGGGAGGGTCAGCCAACCGTTAATCAAGAATGCCATTATTTGAAAAATTTTCAGGAATTCTGATGCATTATTGATCCANTACATTACAATTTGTGGGGATTAAAACCGGATATGTTGCACACCATTCATTTGGAAATTCTCTAGTGTTGTGTTTGGCTATTACCCGAAGAAACATAATCTCCTTGAATTGGATGAGAGTGATAAGCCTTGAAATTTTTATCTATGGTTAACTAAACATATCTTGATAAAGAAATAAACTAAAAAGAAAATATTTTAAAGTTTAAAAAATGCCAAATATCATATATATTAAATGAAATGATATAATATGAAACCAAAAACATATATGCACTTGGAAAATAATAATCTATGAAAAAGGGTTGGTCAAATGTTCCCTGTGATCTCCTCCATATTAAATTTTTTTGTGCACCCCCTTGCAGGGAATACTATGCTATAAGAAGGATCAACTGATCTTTCTCTGGGATTTCTTAGACAAAATTTGTATGCACAAAGGAGTGTTGGTCAATGCTTTCTTGGGGCCCCTTTACTAGAAAACTATGGGTGAAAAATGGTAGGCCAAAACTTCCATTGGACAACCCGTGGCATGAATTCCAAATTTGAGGAAGGGTTGACCAAACCTTCTTCATGATCAAACTCAATGAGAATAATATGTTGGATGAATGGTTAGCCAACCCTTCCTTAAGACTCTCCTTATGCGAAAATTTTTCTTAAGGAATGGTTGACTGGCCCATTTATTGGATTCCTTGTGACTCCAATAAATATATTTAAAAATATTTGTTTATCCATATCCATGTTCCCTTTCCACTATAATTCCATCCCCGAGTAAGCATAGGTTTACTCTTCCTAGTGCTTCCCTTACATGAGAATACTGCGCTAGAGGAAGGGTCAGTAGAACCTTCATCGAGATCTCATTTACATGAAATATATGATTGAAGAAGAGTTTAGTGACCCTTATCCATAATCCAACCAAATGATAATTCCATCATTAAGGATGGGTCGACACACCATTCCCAAGTATACCCATGACAACAAAACTATGTTTAATTAAGGGTCGACATATCCTTCCATGGGATCCCCCATACTAAAAAAGCTTGATTTAGGAAGGGTCGATTGACCCTTCTACTAGATAAACTATAACACCCATACCATTATTATGGAATATTATATCAACCCTTTCACTGGATAAACCATTATGTGAATGCCATCCTTCAGGAAGGGTCAATTGACCCTTCTACATGCTACCCCTTCATGAGAATACTTTTCTCAACTTCTCTATGCTACCCTTCCACTAGATACCATTCAATATGAGTACCATTCTCTTGGAAGGGTTGTATGACCCTTCTTTGTGCTCCAACTATGTGAGAATACAATACTAGAGGAAGGGTCCCTACCACTTCGATGAGATCAACCTTATGCAAAAACATAGCTAGAGGAAGTGTCAACCAACCCTTTCTCAATATATCCCATGATACAAAAACCATTCTTTATGAAAGGTTGTTTGATTATTCCCCATGTTTTACATCCATGAGAATACTATGTGTGA
The DNA here is from genome assembly GCA_000966675.3 of Picea glauca. Lineage (NCBI taxonomy): Eukaryota > Viridiplantae > Streptophyta > Pinopsida > Pinales > Pinaceae > Picea > Picea glauca. Next base: position 2,670 of record JZKD02S2038923.1, on the reverse strand, counting down.
AGAAGGCTCATTTGAACCTTCTAGTAGATGTCCTATGAAAAGAATATCATTAATGAGGAAGGGTTGACTGACCCTTCTTTGTTCTCCCCCTCCATGATAATTATATGTTGGAGAAAGGGTTGGTTGAACCTTCCCACAAATCCCTATTATTTTAAAACAATGGTTGAGGAGGGTCAGTAGACCCTTCCAGTATATGGCCCTTGATATGAGTACCATCTTTCATGAAGTTTCACTCGAATATTCATCGAGATCCCCCTTATGTGAAAACTTAGCTAGATAAAGGGTGGGATGACCCTAAAAAACGATACACCATGACATGAATACCATACTCCATGCTGCATGATCTCCCTCCATTAAAATCCTTTGATTGAAGGATCAACTGACCCTTCCATTGCATACCCCACAATGAGAATACCATCATCAAGGAAGGTTCAACTGACCCTTCTATGTCATATCCCTCCATGAGAATACTATGTTAAGGGAAGGGTCAATCGAATAATCCCCAAGAATGCCATTAATTTATTTATTTTTCTTTAGAAAGGGTTGACCAAACCTTCCATTAGATACTGCTCCATTCAAATACCATCCTTCAGGAAGGGTCAACTGACACATATGAATGCTACCCCTTAATGAGAATACCGTGCTTAAATAAAGAATATCCAACCCTTCCACTGCATACCTTATGAAAATAATATATCATTGAGGAAGGGTCAATTGATGCTTCTCCATGCTCCCATCCATGAGAATACTATGTTGGAAGAAGGGTTAGTTGACCCTTCCTCAATATTCCCCTTATGCCAAAACTTTGCTTGTGGAGAGGTTGCTAGACCCTTCCATTGGATAACTCATCACAAGAATACCATACACAAGGAAGTTTTGGTTTACCATTAACCATGATACCTCACCATGGAAACATTATTTTTGAGGAAGGGCCAACTAATACTTCCTTTAGATCCTGATTATGTGAAATAAATTCTTGAGAAAGGGTCGATCGACCCTTCTTTGTGCTCCCCCTTCCATGAAAAAATCACGTAGGAGGAAGGGTCGGCTAAACCTTCCATGAGATCACCCTTATTCAAAATTTTTTCTAGAGGAAAGGTTAGTCAACCCTTGCACTAGATACCCCTCAATGTGAAATCCATCCATTAGGAAAAGTAGGGTCAATCAACCTTTCTCCATGCTCCCCCTCCATAATAATACTATGTTTGAAGAAGGGTCATTCTACCCTTACACTATATACCCTAAAAAAATAATACCATCATTGATTAAAGATCGATCAAACCATCTTTGGTCTCCCTCTCAATGAGAATTTGATGCTAGATGAAGGGTCGACCGACCCTTCCTCAAGATCCCCCTTACATGAAAACTATTCTTTAGGAAGGGTCAACTGATAATTCCTATAGATAAACCATTATGGAAATACCATCTTTGAGGAAGGTTCAAGTGACCCTTATCCATTCTCCCCCACCATGATAACACTATGTTGGAGGAAGGGTTGATCGAACCTTCCCCATGATCCCCCTTATGTGAAAACTTAGTGGAGGAAGGTTGTGACGATCATTCCATAGGATAACTTATGAAGTAAATATCATTTGTTAGGAAGGGTCATCCAATTCTTCTCCATGATCCCTTGCATGATAATACCATGCTAAAATAAGGGTTGACCAACCCTTCCATCGCATACCCTATGATGAGAATACCATCATTGCAGAAGGTTCAACAAACTCTTTTCTATGATTCCCCTTCATGATAATACTATGTTGGGGGGAGGGTCAGCCAACCGTTAATCAAGAATGCCATTATTTGAAAAATTTTCAGGAATTCTGATGCATTATTGATCCATAATTGTACATAATTTCATGAAATTGTTAAATCAATTATCCTAACAAGTTCTTTTGACGGCACATTTTGCAAAGTTAACAACAATTAGAACAAAACAAGATCAACACAAAGTTCAAATTCATGGAAGATACATAGGGGGCTTATAGCTAGGAATATCAGATCAGAGGGATGTATGTCAATATGAGTGATGAAGGTACAAACTCAAATGGACATGGAGAAGGAAAGGAAGAAAGCATGAAATTTGTAGAGACCATTAAAATTTTGCAAAAATATGTAAAAAGTTATAAAGCTAATAATGAGAGGCTTATGAAAGACAATGAGCAACAATAGGACTTCAACATAAATTTAATGCAGAGCTTGGGAATAATAGAAAATAAGATGGATAAGGAGAATGGATCAAGAAAATCAGAAAGTCATAGGTCTCATGATGAGAGGAGAAGAACAAGAAGTGTTGGTAGACATCACCATCACTCTCCAAGGAATTTCACTAGGAGAGAACACAGTAGCTCAAGTCTGTCCTCTATTAGGAAACATAAGAGGAGGTCTAGGGTGGATGAGCTACAAAGATAAATGAACAAAATCAAACCTCCTACATTTGATGGTGAGCACAAGAAGGATGAAGATGCAGAGACATGGTGTAACATCCCGCTCTGGCGCACTTACCTAACTTATTCTTTGAGGACACTTGCTCACAAGTGATCTGGATTTATATAATGATAAAAATTTTCTTTCATTATGATGCTTTGAGTTATATGACAGGATGTTTTTACTACCTTGGTGTAGACAGGTGCTGCTGACTCAGTTTCTTTGAGTGTGCAGGGTGTCAGA
>JZKD02S2038912.1:35867-55024 GCA_000966675.3 Picea glauca | reverse complement strand
TGTTTTTATGTGCTTAATGAATGGTGTTTTCTGGGAGTATTTAGACAAGTTTGTCATTTTCTTTTTGGATGAAATCCTTGTATATTCCAAAATGGAAGAAGAACATGAGTATCACTTGAGGATGGTGTTACAGGTGTTAAGAGAACATCAGTTGTATGCCAAATTGAGCAGGTGCTCATTTTATCATAACCAAATCCATTATTTGGGTCATATCATATCCAAATAAGGAATAACGTTAGACCCTAAAAAGATTGAGGCCATTAAAGAATGGAAAAAATCTAAGAATGTGACAAAATTCAGATCCTTCATGAGTCTTGTTGGCTACTACAAGAGATTCATTGTAGGGTTTTCAAGGATTTCTCACCCAATCAATTCCTCGCAAAGGAAAGGGGTGAAATTTCAATGGACAACAGAATGCGAAAAGAGATTCCAACAATTGAATCAGTTATTAACCAATGCTCCAATTCTAAGGATTGCAGATCTGAATGAATGTTTCATGGTTTTCACTGATGCATGAAAATAAGGACTTGGTAGAGTCCTTGGCCAAAATGGATTTGTAATCTGTTTTGAATCAAGAAAATTAAAAGAGCATGAAAGGCTCTATGCCACTCATGATTTGGAGTTGGCATCCATTGCTCATGCTTTAAAGAAATGGAGGCACTGCCTCATGGGAAAGAGGTTTGAGCTAAGGACAGACCATAATGGTCTGAAATACATGTTTGATAAGCCTACATTAAATGCCAGACAGAGAAGATGGTTGGAATTCCTCTTTGAATATGACTTTGACATCAAACACATCAAAGGAAAGGAGAAAAAAGTGGATGATTCACCCAGCAGGAGAGTGCATGAAATGCATTCTACAACCATTAGCATGTGTCAAACTGAAATTAAAGGAAGAATTTATGAGGCCTCAAAAGAATATTTGCAGTACATGGAGTTAGTGACAAAGCTACAACAAGGTAAAATGCAACAAAAGGTTGAATATTTTAAATTGGGTAATGATGAAGTTCTCTTGTACATGAACCAAATTTATGTTCCCAATTCACATGAATTGAGGGGTACTATTTTGAAAGAGATGCATAATGTGACTTATCTTTGGCACCCATGATATCAGAAAACATTGGCAGCAATCAAGAGCCAATACTATTGGCCAGGCATGAAGAGGGAGATTGTTGAGTACATTGCTAAATGCATGGAGCGTCAGAAGGTCAAGGCTGAGCATAGGCACCCAGTTGGATTGATTCAACCATTTCCCATTCCTAAGTGTAAGTGGGAAGTGGTGACCATGGATTTCATCACAGGATTACCCAAAACAAGCAAACAACATGATTTTATCATGGTGGTGGTGGACAAGCTTACTAAAACTGTCCATTTTATTCCAATGAAGGTTACTCACAAGGAAACCAATGTCGTAGATATTTATATGAGGGAGGTAGCACGATTGCATGAAATACCCAAGACAATTGTGTTTTTACAAGACCCAAATTCAACCTCAAAGTTTTGGATAGGATTATTCAAGGGATTTAGAACAAATCTGAACTTCAACATAGCCTATCATCCTCAGTCTGATGGGAAAACAAAGAGGATAAACCAAGTAATAGAATATATGTTAAGAATGTATGTGATGGACAAACCATCAAAATGGGAAGACTATATACACTTGGTAGAGTTTTCTTACAACAATGGGTACCAAGCATATTTGAAGATGAGCCCATTGGAAGAACTTTATTGCAGAAAGTGAAACACTCCTGTAAGTTGGGAAAATCTAGTTGATAGGGCAGTGACTGGGACATAATTTCTCAAAGAAATGGAAGAGAAAATGTTGAAGATTAAACATAATTTAAAGGCTTCCAAAGAAAGGTAGAAAAGCTCTATTGACAAGGGTAGAACTCATAAAGAGTTTAAAGTGGGTGATCATGTATTCTTGAAGGTTAAGGCCAACAGAAGTTCACTGAAGTTGGGAAACTGTTCCAAGTTGGCATCTAGATATCGTGGACCATTTGAAATCCTAGAGAGGATTTGTCCATGAGCCTATATGATTGCATTGCCTACATATATGTCTATTCATAATGTATTCCATGTATCATTGCTCAAGAAATATATACATGATTCTAATAATGTAATTGATTGGAATGTGATTCAGGTGGAGCAAGAAGGTGTTATCCAAGTGTATCTGGTATGCATTCTGGATCAGAAAATCAAACAACTCCAGAATCGAGCCATATGGCTTGTAAAGGTCCAATGGAAATGGTACAGTCCTAAGGATGCTACTTGGGAGCATGAGGATGCAATGCGGGCATAATACCCACATCTTTTTTAATATTTTGAAAATCTTGTTGATATGGTGTAAAAGAATTGCACTGAGGACAATGAAAAAATAAGGGGAGGGGATTGTAATACCCTAAGACCGAGCCCCTAATTTTTAATCATGAATTGTAAACATGTTTCATAGGTTGGTGAGACAAGTAATGATAAGCTAGGAGGCTTATGTGATAGTTGGGACAGAGAGCCTAGGATGCCAAGGCCAAGATCATGTTTTGTATATTTAAATATTCAAATAATTAATATAAAAGCATCACTGTGTGTAGAACGACCACGATGAAAGAGTATGGGGGACTAGGCTCCACTAGGATGGGTAAGGGAGGGGGATGAGAGGCTGGAAAAAGGGGCTAAGCTTAAGAGCTTAAATCTTAGAGAATAATATATATTATTATTCTAAATGTTGTGAGGAGGATATGAATTTATCCTAAGTTCCTTAGGTAAGGGGAATGACTTCCAAATGGAGAGGAATGTGCTTCATGAGCACCATGTGTCATCTCAGGAACATGCAAATATATGTGGGGATTTTGATTGTTTCAGGGATCCTTTTTTCCATTCCTTCCACTCACGCATGCAATGAGCAAGCAAACAGTAAAACATGTAACTCCATTGTTGAACCCTTGACCATCATAAACCTCTAAAACAAGACAGAAATGATATATTTGTTGAACCTATACCCAACGGGTTGCCTATGTTTCATTCTTCCATTACCGTTCCCCACATCCGATTTATGTTTTTTCCATCACCCTTTCCCATGTGTTAAGGGATGGATTTAAGAAGTGGGTTGTCAGGCCCATGGATTGAAGAAGCAGGTTGTCAGGCCTATGAGAAACTCTCTCCAGGTAAGAGAGTTTGTTGAGGAAGTGATTTCTCTTGGAGGGAGTCTAGTAGAAACTACAAAGCTCTGAGAATTATTGTCTGGCGTATTGTTGAAGCCTTGGAAGGGAGGTGGAGTAGCCAATGAACTGTGTGACAGTGAAGGTGCATACTCCTGGGGTGGGACAGGCATGTGGGGAATGAGAATCTGTGAGCGGTGGGCATAAGTGGTTCCTTGGAGGAAATCCTTCCTGTAGATGGGTGCAACTTCCTGTTTTCCTTGCCTAGCCTAGGAATCCCTTACTCGGTGGAGTTTAGTCCGAGATCATGGGTGAAACACTACTGAGAGTGATGAGAAGTGTGGTCTAAGGATGGGAGGTTCATGGAAGGTCTGCACGTAGTTGGTGCACTAAAATTAAGAGATAAGTATCATTTATGTGCTTAATGGTTAAATGATGTATTTTAGTGTATGTTTGTGATTTTTATAATAATATCATGTGTTTCACTGCATGTATGTTTTCATGTTATCTTTGTTTATTTCTGTTAAGTTTATATGCAATTTATTCTGTAAAGAGATCTATATTCCATTGCCCAGCAGGTCTATGTTTGGGCATGGACAATTTTAATTACCTATAATAGATATTGATATTGTGTGTGTCTAAGGTAGCATTGTCCTCGGTGAGGGTGGTCAGGGAACGTTACAAATTGGTATCAGAGCGTGAAATTTTCAAGTGGCATGACCCGGCCTAGGAGGCTGCGTATGTTACAACTTGATTCACCCTTTTTGTTTTCCCATCAGATTCTATATGATAAGTTGTGCTGAAATTCAATTTTGTTCCAAATCCTTTGAATAATCCTTTCCAAATATTTGATGTAAAATTTTAGTCTCTATCAGACACAATTGTCTTGGGTATACCATGCAATCTATAAATTTCCCTCATATAAATATCAACAAAGTTAGTTTCCTTGTGAGTAAGATTCACTGGAATGAAATGGGAAGCTTTGGTAAGCTTGTCCACCACTACCATGATAGAATCATGCTACTTGATTTTTCTTGGAAGTTTGGTGAAAACATCCATTGTTACCACTTCCCATTTGAACATAGGAATGGGTAATGGCTGCAACAACCCAACAGGGTGTCTATTCTCAGCCTTGACATTTTGACACTCCAAACATTCTGCAATGTGCTAGGCAATTTCCTTCTTCATGCCTGGACAATAATATTGGATCTTCACTGTTGCAATTATTTTCTGATACCCTGGGTGTCTAGTGTAAGGTATATTATGCATTTCCCTCAATATCATAATTTTCAATTCCTGTGAATTTGGTACATAAATTCTACCTCTATACCTGAGAATTCCATCATTTCCCATCTTGTAGCCCTCAATTTTCTGCTACAAATTACCTTGTTGTAATTTTTCTATCAAATCCATGTAATGCAGATCAGATTTTGCAGCCTCCAAGATTCTGTCTTTTAGATTTGATTGGTACATGTTGATGGTTGTATCATTAAACTCATGCACTCTTCTAATGAGTGCATCAGCCACCTTGTTCTCCTTTCCTTTGATATGCTTTATATCAGAGTCGTATTCACTAAGAAACTCCAACCACCTACTTTGCCTAACATTTAGAGTTGGATTTCTGAATAAATATTTTAGACCATGATGGTATGTCCTCAGTTCAAACCTTTTTCCCATGAATTAGTGTCTCCACTTATTCAAGGCATGCACTATGGCTGCCAACTCCAAATCATAGGTGGAATAATTCCTTTCATGCTCCTTTAACTTCCTTCATTCATAATATATAGCATACCCATTTTGGTTGAGGACTCCACCAAGTCCTTCTTTGCATTCATCTGTGCATACCATGAAATCTTAATTTGGATATGCAATCCTTAGAATTGGAGCACTGGTTAATAATTGCTTCAATTACTAGAATCTCTTTTCACACTCCAATGACCACTGAAAATTCACTCATTTCTTTTGCAAGAAAGTGATCGGGTGGAAAATATTTGAGAATCCCACAATAAATATTCTGTAGTAGCCAGAAAGGCCCATGAATGATCTGAATTATGTCACATTCTTAGGTGTTGACCACCCTTTAATGGCCTCAATCTTTTCAGGGTCCACTGCTATCCCTTCCTCAGATATTATATGCTCCAAATAATGAATTTGGTTCTCGTAAAATGAGAATTTACTCAATTCAGCATAAAACTGATGCTATCTAAACACTTGTAATACCATATTCAAGTGTTTCTCATGCTCTTATTCTGACTTGGAATATATAAGAATGTCATCCAAAAAGACAATGCCAAACTTATCTAAGTATTCTCTGAAAACACCATTCATTAAACACATGAAAACAACTGGTGCATTTGATAACCCAAATGGTACCACTGTGAATTCATAATGGCCATACCTTGTTTTGAAAGAAGTCTTTCCAATATTTGAGAATATTTTTGCATTCTTCAACTAATCAAAGAGGTCATCGATCCTTGGAAAATGATACTTATTCTTCACAATTACTTTGTTCAATTGTCTGAAGTCAATACACAATCTCATAGTTCCATATTTATTTTTTACAAATAAAACTGGGGCACCCCAAGGGGACACACTTGGGTGTATATACCCCTTATTTAGAAGCTCTTCAAGCTGTATTTGCAACTCCTTTAGTTCTAGTGTACTCATCCTGTAAGGAGTCTTGGATATTGGAGCTACTCCATGCATTGGATTTATAGAGAAATCAATATCTCTTTTAGGGGGTAATCCTGGTATTTCTTTAAATACATCCTCAAATTCCTTTAGGTATGCATAATCTTCAATATTTGACACCTTGTCCTTAGGTGTTTCTTCTATATGTGCTACAAATAATTGACAACCCTTTCTATAATACTTCTTCAACTGCAATGCTGATATTTCTTTGATAGTTATGGCCCTGTGAATTACTTGGAATGTCCTTAGGTTCCCTTCCTCATCTAGGCAAGTAAATGCCTTTTTATGACAGTCTAAGAAAACATGGTGTTGGTCTGACCAATCCATCCCAATTAGAAATTCATAGGAACCTAAAGGAAATATGTTCACCATGGGCATGAACCAACTCATTAACGTTTCTCTTGGCTCTGGTAGCCAGCTGCACCAACCAAGATTTCCCATGCTTTCTTCTTGGAAAATGAAATATTTCCACCATATTAGGATCTATATAACTATGAATAACTCCTAAATCAATTAAAATTGCAATGGTTTGGTTGTTGATCATACCTTCCACTTCAATCATGTGTGATTGAAACTTTGTCTACTTGTTTTCCAAGGCTGCATAGATCCTTGGTACATTTCGGCCCATGTCCTCCACTGTTTCAGCTTGTTGTACATTGTGAAAAACTCTCACTTTGTCACTTCTATGAGGACAATATCTATAAATATGAGTTCCTTGATGGCCCCAACATTGAATAGGTGGTTGGATTGGCCTTTCCCACCCATCTCAATCATTCTAGGATCTCTAGAAGATGGTTGTCCCTGAGGAATATTTATGAAGAATGGTGGCTTATTCCTCTTCTTCCTTTGTTCTATCCTGAACTTATTCTTGTCTTCCCAATATTTTTGGAAAGTTGGCTTTCCCTTCTGCTAATCATATAGGCATTTATCTCACCTTATGGTCTCTTCCAATGTTTTGGGATCATCATATTGAATCTTATCACTGATGAAAGATGGAAGCCCACTCAAATACCTCTGAATCTTAACTGTCTCATCCTTGATGAAGGATACATACTTTAAGAGTTCCAAAACTCTTCTTTCATATTCATCAATGATCATACTCCCTAGCTTGATTTCAAATAACACTTTCATTTTCCTGTCATAATATCTCTTAGTCAAGTATTTTTTTTCGAAATTCTTCTTGAATTCCTTCCAAGTAACATTTTTCTCTTTAATGTGTTGCACTTGCACAATTTGATCCCACCACATGGATGCATTTACCTTGAGTTGATAGATAGAAATTATTCCTTCTGCATGTGAAGAATAATTATGTAATTGAAAATATTTTCTCATGCCTAGAAACCATGTCTCGACACCTTCATCCTTATTGTGCTCACCATCAAACATAGAAGGTTTGATTTTGTTCATTTATCCTCAAAGTTCATCCACCCCAGACCTCATTTGATGCTTCCTGAAAGGGGATGGACTTGAGATGTAGTGCACTCTCCTATTGGAATGACTTGGGGAGTGATGGTGATGTTTTCTATCACCCGGTTTTCTTCCTTTCTCATCAGGAGACCTATGACTTACTGATTTGCTTGAGCCATTCTCCTTATTCAATTTCCTTTCAATTATGTCCAATCTCTACACTAACTTCATGTTGAAGTCCTCCTACTTCTCCTTGGGATTTCATAAGCCTCTCATTATCATCCTTGTGACTTTGGACATCTTTCTACAAATTTCTAATAGTTTCTACCATATTCATGTTTCCATCCTTCACTTCTCCATGTCCATTGGAGTTTGTTCCTTCAATACTCAAATGGACACCCATCCCTCTGATATCATCTTCCTATTTGTAATCCCCCTATGTATCTTCCATCTCTTTGCACTCTGTGCTGATCTTGAGCTGATCTAGTTGTTGTTAACTCTGCAAAATGTGCAGCCAAAAGAACTTTGTCAGGATAGCTGACTCAACAATTTCATGAAAATATGAAGCATTCTGGTTCAACATTATATCATACTTCTTTCTTCTGATTTTCTGAGAAATTGATTGTTTATCTCAATTTTCTAGGTGAATAGTTATGTTCTGTTGTCCAATATATTTCTAATGACTTCTCCCTTTCTCAATTCTGATTTTTGAGCTAAAAGTTATGGATATCTGAAAAAGTTGTCTTTGAAAACAACAATTCGGCACTAGCCCTCTTTTATTTCGACCGAAGTCTAATATGACCAAGGTCTATGTCCAAGAAATTAGCTAATATGAGCTCATAAAGAGCTTCGAGACTTCAAATTCAGAGGATCTTACTACCTCATGCCTTATTTCTCCTAAACGCCAAACTGGTGAATTCCTATACGGTACATCCTCAGAGCTTCGGGGCTCTGCTACTTCGGAGATTCATAACTTCAAAAATTTGGGCTTTAGAAGTTCCTCCTACTTCGAATGCAGAACTTTCAATTTTCCAGAGAATCTCTCCAGAGCTTTGCTCTTCGGAGGTTCTTGCGTCAACATACACACATTCCCCCGAATGTCGAATGAGAAAACTACTTCGGTGCTCCTAGGATCCGGAGCTTTGGCCTTCAGAAGATCTGGAAACAACATACACACATTCCCCTGAACATTGAATTGGAAAACTCTTAGAGTCTCATCAAAAACCACACACCAGGGGGGTTCTACGTGGCAGAAATAAGGAGTTGACACATGGCCCAATCTGAACGAAACAAGATGACAAGTGCAAAGCATCAAGTGTGTCCAGATCACCCTAGGTGACATCAACATGCCATGTCACTCTAGTGCTTCGTGACTTCAGAACTCCAGGATTCAGAGGTTTCCTCTACAACACCCTTCAAAACTCACAAATTTTGAACCTTTGAATAAGTCCACATCACCCTAGGTGAAATAATCATGCCACATCACGCTGGCATTCTAGGACTTCACCACTTTGGGATTTGGAAGATTTTACACCAACATAATTGATAAATCATGAATGTTGAACTTCTGAACAGTTGTTTCCCGAAGCTTCGGGACTTCAGGGCTCCGTAACTTCAAAAAAATTCTCATTTGCACAATTTTAAAACTCTCGATCATCGAGCTTCCAAAATCTCGATCACGTCCACTCACTTCAGGTGACATAATCATGTAGCATCACTCCAATTCTCTAGGACTTCAAAACTTTGGGCCTTCAGATAATCCCACACCAGAGCACATCAAAACACTCGAACGTCGAGCTTCAGAACAAGTGTTCCCCAGAGCTTCAGGACTTCGAAGCTCTAGGACTTCGGAAGTTTCCTCAACACGACTCTACATTTATTTTGAATGTTGAAGTGGCTAACTCTCTAAATTGTGCTTCTCTATATTTTCGGGACTTAGACGCTTTAGGGATTCGTGCTTCAGAATTTTTTGTTGATGATCACCATACAACCCCCGAACTGCCGAACGTCAAAATTTTGAACACTTGCTAATCTGTAGACACATGTCTCTGATAATGTATGGTTCATATTGGTTTCAGACTTTGGGACTTCGGGAAAAACTCCACTCTGTGCAACCAAAACCATATTTCCCTGAATGCCAAACTGTCGAACCTCATGGGGGATCCAACAGTTTGCCTTCTACCAAATTATCTATGGTGTAGATCCACTCTGAGACTTCGGAGCTTTGGGGATTTTTACTCCTTTTGTCAATATATTAAAAATTTTCGAAGCAATTAAGACCGAATGACTTTAAGGGATTAATCGTTGTGCTCCTTTCCCAAATCTGACGACTATGAAGAATCTTCCTTTTCCCGAATAGATCTGATAGCCCAAATCTAAACTTTGTGGCCCCAAAACCACGGTGACTGTGGTTTATTTCCTCTGTTGGTTTTCTCGAACTGCTAAACCTCTTGAGTTTTCAAACACAACTAAGGTTTTCTCTCGGTGCCTTCTTGGCACTCATGGATGTTCCGAAACTCATTTTTTTTCCATGTGGACAACAATTCACTTTGAAATTGTTTCTTCAATTTCCACTCACACGGCCCATCCAAGCTCGGTGTTAAAAACTGGAGCTTTGATACAAAATTGTAACATATCCAGCGATACACATGTTGGGATATGACACACAGAAACTCTTGCAGAACTTCATGTATATAAACTTAAAACAGACAAATACATTATGCTAAAACATAGATTCATGCAGAAATAACAGTAACCCTATACATACTGCATACACGAGAAATACTCATAAATATAAAAGCATGTACAAGTACACAACATGAAATTGAACACATAATTGATACTTATATTTTTATAGAAGACCACCAACTACGTGAAGAACTTCCATGATCCTCCTAGCCTTAAACCACACTAATCATCACTCTCAGCAGTGCGTCACCCATGAGCCGCGACTAAACTCCACCTGGGTAAAGGGGTTCCTAGACTAGGCTGAGATTGTTAGCACATATTTTTGATAGAAGGGTGTTTTTTCCCTTAGGAAATAACCCCTTGGTGAAAAAATGTAGGAAAGGGTCGTAGCACAATCCACTTTTGGTTTTTATCCTAATTTCTTGGGCAATTTGATGTTTTGGCATGTTGTGCTAAGGAGCACGCTCAGATCTGTGGTTGAGCAGTGCACGCTCAGATCTATGGTCCGCATCGCATATCAGACNCCATTATCGTCATTTATCCCTAACCTATCACTCCCCTCTGCCTCCTCATCCTCTCCCTTTGCCACATCACCCTTGCGTCTTTACACCTCATCTCCTGTATACTGGCGCCCACACTTTTCCAGTCACCGCCACCCACTTCCTTTCACTTGGCCATCTTTCAATCATTGTTCCTTGTGAGTTTGCACCATCTCCTTGATTAACCATCCTAACCTTCCTCCACGTCCATCTATCATTTCTCTCTCCAAAGGCCCAACAAAGAATAGGTGGCAGATATTCAGGAGTGCGGTCAACACATTTTTCAGATGCCAATTTGGCTTAGGCCTGTCCTGATCTAGATGCAGGTAGTTAATGAAAGGGAAGGAGGTGGTTGAAACATCGTCTCCTTCCATAAATGGAAAGATAGAAAGGATTGGCATATCTGAGCTCGTGTCCGACAGAGAACTGCATGTGCAGTCTAACAGAGAAGGTTTAGATGTAAGAGTTTGTGTCTGACAGGAGACTACATGCATAGTTTGTCGAGAAGACTCAAACGTAAAGCCTTGAATGCAGTGGTTCGGTCACTCCTTTTCTGGTGGTAGTATCTCCTGAGTATATGTAGGCATTTTTTACATTTTGTTATGGTCGATGGTTGAGCAAGGCTCCCGCGTTGTAAAATTTTGATGAAGTATACTAGTTCTATGCTCATGTAACTGGATTTGAGACTTCCTGGCCAATCTAAGTCATATTCTTTTCACTTCTTTGTAAACAATTATGCTAAGACACTCAGGCATGGAGGATCCAACCGAGGTTCTTATGATGTTGTAATGAAGGTTTGATTTCAGTGGTATTGTGATCAGTTTTAGTTAGTTTTCTTCTTCATTTTAGTTTCCTTTGATACTAAAGTGTCCATGATTGAAGGATTCACATGGATTGTTCTAGCCGTATTATGATGGATGTTTGATTACATTGTTTTTATGATGTTCTTCAGTTTCCTAAAACTTTGAATTCAAGAGGATCTTGTGTTTGAAGTTTTTCCTCCTTAGGCTATTGGAAGACCTAATGTCCATAGAATACCTCTACATTCTCCTCACCAGTTCTTCCTCCTACTCACCTTTTACTACAACTTACTGACTAAAGTTGATCAAGACCTCAACTGATTGTGCATGTTGGTCTATTTTTCTTTGTTAAAATGATATTATCTTGAGTCTGCGCCCATTTGACCTCTTTAATTTCATTCATTGTGACATATAAACTTATGTGTATTGGGCTTAACTTCAATGCAATATGAAGGTAACTTCTAGTTCAACATTTCTGGTGTCGTTGTCAGGGAACGAATTGAAGACATTTCCCTAGGATAGAATGACAAAGAGCTTATGATTCTGAAGGTGCATAAGATATCAGAAACATTGAAGATTGCAACTTGCACCTTGAGATTCCACTGTTTCAGTTGTGGCTACGACAAGAATACACACAAGGTCTACTCCAAAGCTGCCTCTATCTACACCTCAAGTTGACCCAGAGAAAATTAACAGAAAAGGAAATCTTTCTCATGAAGGCTTTAGTTGCTGCTCCATATTGAAGAGCTCCCTTGGAGAACAACAATGTTCAGATCTGGCCTTTGATGGTGAAAAAAGACCAGACACATTCAGACTGCATATCATTCACTTGGTGATTCCATGATTAAAGGATCCAGTGGCGAATCCACTATTTTGAAATGGAAAATATCTTGGCTCGAAGGTTTTCTCCTTTTAATTTCTCTGTTGTTCCTGGTTTTCCAAATGTTGTTCCTACTGTTGATGAGTGGGGTGATTTTTTTCCCATATTTAGAGAAGATAAATATGACAACCCTGTCGAGCATCTCCGTGAGTTTGATGAACTCATGCATCAGTGGGAGATAAATCATGAGTGTTGTGGTGGGAAATCCCCCTATGGACTAGCATTTAGGGTTATATTATGCATGCATATAAGACCGAAAGAATCCTACTTTCTACCGTCATCCCAGACCTAATCCCCATTTCTTTTAAGCAAATACATGGTTAGATGAACATACCTTGTTTTGGGCATTCGATGTCGATCCTTCTTCACACTTGATCGCTTGTTAGTAGCTCTCCTCCCAAGGCTGACCTACATACAAAACAAGCAACAAACTATACATACATTTTACCTACAGATTAATGGGTTAGAGATTCAAACATATATTCCATAAACTATGAAGAACTCATATAGTGGGACAGGAAAAGCATTTCTTTATTAATTTTAATGAATCAAATTACAATGTCGAGATCGGCCACCACTCCATGAACCTGATCCTGGTCTCCTCTTCAAATGTCCTCCAACTCATTTTCTCTGTATCTCTCTTTGCACAAGGATGGCTAAAGGGTTGGGACAATGGGAATGTGCAATTGGATAGAGTTTCTTTGCTATTATTCTCCTTTTCCAAATGGGACCCCTAACCCTTCTTTTATAGGCTAGAAGAAGCTAGGTATTTGGACGAACCCTCGGCCATGCATGGTTGGAAGGTTTAGTTAACTTACCCAAAGTTGTGTGTTCTGTCGGCAACTTTCCTTTTTTCGTGCTTTTGTAGGTACATGCGGGTTGTTTTGGGTCAGTTAGTGTGCACACGCGTGCAATAATGGATTAGGGCACATGGGCCTTTATAAAAGAGGTTTTTAAGAAGAGTTGTTTAGCGGTGTTTTGGAAAGGAAGGAATCTAAGATGGCTTGATGCCACGTAAGCATGTTTGGTGAAAATTAGGGTTATAAGAGATGCCCCCTAATGTGGGCATACCCATGCTTGGGATAAAATAGAATCATGGATACCAATAAATACACTGTATATCCATGTCATATAACTTACATAAAGTGTAGCCACGAACAATACACAACAGAGCTACATATCGAAATAAAAAAGATATACATGTAGAGTATCCATCTTCTCTGAAGCTGATAAGGCCTAATGGTTGGAGATGAGGTCTTCAGAGCTACAACAACAACTTCAAAATCTTCAAAACTCGGGTAGGAGTGGAATATGAGTGTACAAATTTACTACCCAGAGGTCTTCGATGGATCGTCGGTCATGGACTAGAGAATCTTGATGATCAAACTGAAGGCTTCATTGATTTCGAACAAAGAATTGATTGGACGTTTAAGATGGCTGAGTATGAGGGCAAGAGACAAACTGCAGAGGGGTCGAATCAGGCTTGGTAAAAACTTCCCTTGGACAACAACACAAAAAATGATGAGAATCAGACAACATGGCATTAATCATTAGTTTACATGGCAGGAGGCAATGCAAACTCTCCATATGTTTGGAAGAATAACCAAATGGAGGAGGACACAAATCTATGTAGCGAGAACATCTTCCTAAGGTCGTATTAAATCCCACAATTTGATGAACAAACAGACATATGTGCTTTATCCAAGGGAGACTTATTGTGCTGCTAATAAAGAAAATATTTTTCCCTTCCTCTTTTTGGGGTATATTTGATTTTTTTGTCTTTTTCAATGATGTTGGAAAAAAGAATAAAAGAATGTTACATTACAAAGGAGGATCGAATGTCGCAAACATACTAGTTCCAAGCACATGAAACACAAGGATGCTCAGGGAAAAGGTGTTACCCATGATTTTGGTCGTCATGATGATGTATTGATTATGGTGCACTCAGGCTCTTCATGAGAACTTTCTCCTGAGAAAAGTTACCTTCATCTCTTTCCAAAAATATCATTTTTAAGGAAGGTTTGCAGGCTGCCAATATATTTTCCTGCGAGAATGCATGATTCTCGCAAGCTGCCTTAAGCCAGACTGCGAGGGGTTTGCACTGTGTATAACTGCTAGGGTGTGAACACTTTCTAAAGAAGGGAAAAAGGTGAATTCTCGAAGCTTCTAGAAGGGAATCTTCTAGATGGCATTCGAATGGTTATCTAAGTACTTGATTTCCTGATATTTTGGGATCATTCTTATCTAGGCAACCAATTCATTCTCTCCTATATATTGAGTGAATTCTCATGGAAAAAGTTAGAAGCAAACAGGGTTAAGAAGATATTGGAGAATTTGTGAAAGATTGTGTGAAGGACTGATGCTACAGCAGCTAGAGAATTACAACAAGTTTATCAAAGGTGGTTGATCTTCTTCATGCAAGTGAGCAAGTGTGTGTGTCATAACTAAGGGTCATCGAAAGGAGGCTTGCAACATCAAGGCTCAGGTTGTAAGTTTTACTTTCCATCAATATAATACAGCAATGTGTCCCTTTCCCATAAAGTTAATTGCACTTTATTGTATAACTCCTTGATCATATACATAGATTAATTATTGAATAGAATGTGCTTTCTTCACTTCGATTGGTTTGTATTGTCTTGATCTTGACTGTACGAGAGCATTGGAGCGAAGCAGGAACAACAAAGACCAAAGGAAGTGATCATACAGTATGTTCATGATTCTTACCTCTTAGTATATTCAATAATTAAAATCTAGGGAAAGAGTATCATTCTGTCCTGTTTTGTTCTAGATCCAGGTGGATCTAGGGAGATCGGTTTGTGTCCGCACTTACGGATTTATCCAATAACAAAAGGGACATATGTAAGAAAAGGACACTCGGGAAAAATCCTCCAAGGGCCAAAGGTGTCAAGATGCAGAGGCAAAGTGCTATAGGGCTTGCGTATGAGGCATGCTTCAGATGGTTTAGTTGAGAGAAACATGGAGTCGACATTAGGCCAAAGACGTGGGTATGCAAATGCGATTAATAAAACACACAATGGTAACGTCCTTCAATGTAAGTTTAACGAGCCCAGAGAAGGTAAGCTCGACGGTTTTTCATATTTAGAGAGTTTGAAAAAACGTAAAAGGAGACTCCATTGGGGTACCTTTTTCAAAGGTAGTCTAGTCGGTTCAAAAAAGGGGCAAACTGGCACCTACAAGAAATCTATTCAAAACCATTTTAATGAGTGTGATAAAGACAAGATCACTCGACCATTTTTTCATTTTTAAGGAGTCTGAAAAAAGCTTAACTATGGACTTCGTCAGGAATGTTCTTCTGGACCAGTTTAACGAGTGTGAGAGAATAAGGTCACTCGACGATATTTTCAATTTTAGGGAGTCTGAAAAGAGCTTAACTATGGACTCTATGGGGATTCCTTTTTCGTAAATTTAGTCCCCCAGGCCCGAAAAAGGGTTAAAATGATACTTGAGAGTACTCTTCTAGAGAACTGAAGTTCCATAGAGTATACCTTTGTTCGTACAGTTGACCATCCAGACCGAAAAAGGGGTAAACTACCACTGGACATATGTGACTTCAAATTTCAGTTTAATGAGCGTGAAAGGCCGCAAGATCACTCGGCAATATTTTCATGTTTAGAGGGTCTGAAAAAGGATTGAAATAAGACCTGTGTAAGGAACGTTCTTCTGGACCAATTTAACAAGTGTGAAGAAACAAGGTCACTCGACAATCTTTTCATCTTTAGGGAGTCTGAAAAGGGCTTAAAGAAGACTCCAACAGGTCTCCCACTCATGTATGAAACTGGTTCAACAAGATCCCTATGCTAGGCTTAGACCAAGAGTCTCTTCGATAGTCAACTTGGGAAGTCTCCCAAAAGGGAAGAAAACACAAACCACGGTGTAAGTCCTCCTGCAGGATAGAAATCGTAGTCATGGATTCAAGGATAGCCTCATTTGAAGGCAATTCAAAATCTGAGAAATCACGCAAATGAGGGTCGACAGTCCCAAAGGGTGAAGTAAACTGACCATACTCCATATGACGATGGAAGTTCTAGCCAGGACTGGCAGACTCTATCAGTGAAGAATCACAAGCACGAGGGCTTGAGGATATACAAACAACGAGATCAAACTCAAAAGGATACTCAAGCATACTTGGACCAAGAGGGGGAAACAAGGGCTCCCATGCCCCCATTGGATAAACCAATGGATCAATTGATGAGACTAAGTCTCAGGAAGGCCAACATGATTTCATAGGTTCCTGTTCAGAAGCAATTGAACATCGAGGATAAGATGCCACATAATTAACCCGTGGCGAGGTAGAGTCTACACGAATGCTAGGAAAATATAAAGGGTTAGTCTGAAATAATGCCAAATTAGGTTGGTGGTTATCAGATGCTAGCTGGTCAATAGTGAAAATTCTTCCATTGTGAGGGAAATGCATCACCCGGAAGAGCGTAGACACCACATAATTCATAGAATATACATAATCCCGCCTGAGAAGCATATTGAAATCTAACGGGCCTTGCACCACTATAACATCGACACAGACAATATTCCCACCTAACGAGATAGGAAACTGAGGAAGAACCCCCAAATATTCACTGGGACGTTTGTTAAAAGCCAACAGTTCATGCGAAGAAGACACAAGGTCGAGAGATCTGAAGACTTTCTAAACTGAGGAGGATAAAATATTTGCAGAAGCTCCTTCATCCACAATACATCGATAAATGTTTGTTGAATTAACTTCAACCCTTATTTGAAAAGGTGAGGCAGAAGGAAGACGAGGCTCAACAAGGTCATTCCAATAAAAGGAAACCATCCTAGGGCTTGGAGGGGGTGTGCTCGGAACGAGCGGAATGCCCCCTTGTTCTAAAAGTACTGAACCAAAAATGCTAAAAACATAGTCAGTAGACATGTCACTCCCCAAAAGAAGAGTGGGATCATCTGATGACTGCATCGGCATGAACACTTTCTCAACCAATGGTTGAATAGGCTGAGAGACTACAAGGTCTAAAGGCACCTCACCCCCCAAAAGAGGAGTGGGATCAGTCGATGACTGCATTGGCATGACCACTTTTGCAACCAATGGTTGAATAGGTTGTGAGACTACATGGTCTAAAGGCACCTCACCCCCCAAAAGAGGAGTGGGATCAGCGGATGACTGGATCGGCATGACCACTTTCTCAACCAATTGTTGAATAGACTGCGAGGAAACCTCAAAAGACTCAGAATCAAAAGATCTTGCAGACAGGGACCACAATCTTTGTACCTCTGGAATGCCAGGGCATAAATGAGTAAGGTGATCTCCCTTGCAAAGCTTACAAGGTAACTTAGGCTTACGTCCTATCCGTCTAGGTTTCTCAACAAACTTAATGCCCCCGACGTGAATAAAATTGG
This sequence comes from Picea glauca, assembly GCA_000966675.3. Lineage (NCBI taxonomy): Eukaryota > Viridiplantae > Streptophyta > Pinopsida > Pinales > Pinaceae > Picea > Picea glauca. The sequence continues at coordinate 37,473 of JZKD02S2038912.1, read as the reverse complement.
TTAGTTGCACATCTCCAACATGACTTGCAGAGGTTAGTGATGGGTCGATAACATGATTTGCAAAGGCTACAGACCTATTACTAGTATGACTAGCAGGGACTGGACTTTTTCCCCCAGCATGACTTGCAGAGGGTGGGTGATTTCCCCCAGCATGACTTGCAGAGGGTGGGTGATTTCCCCCAGCATGACTTGCAGAGGCTGGGTGCTGGTCTTCAACGTGAGTTGTAGAGGTTATTGACCTATCTCCAACATGACTCACAGAGGTTGGTGATTTCTTCTTCCTATTCTTCCTCTTTCTATTTCGTTTAGACTTATGGTTACTAGTAACTGTACTTTCACTAGAGGCAGGAGAAGGAGGAGGAGAAGACTTTGCTGACGAAAAAACATCAACAGGGTGCCCATGAATTAAGGTTCTTAACTGAGAAGTGTCAAGAGCATTCGGGACATTTGGAATGGTACCCAACCAAACCGGTAGTCCCACATTCAACCTAGGAATGTACAAAGTGGCCATCAAAGGGACACCAATGTTTCCGAAGAAGGGAAAAGCACAAGAATCCCCTTGCGAAGGGGTTCCTTGGTTGGTATCGTCAGGAAAATTAACCATGAACATCCTATGCATAGGTACTCCCCTTCGGGATCGTTCAAGTATGTAAAAGTCTCACACACTGACTCTAGCAAACCAGTGTTATCAAAACAACGCCTATAAAGAGGCAGCTCCACGTTTCTAAGCGAAAGACTAAAAAGTCCTCTCAACCAGTGCAGTGGGAAGTCTACCACCCTAGGTCAGAGACCCAAATAAATGACTGACTAACTCACTATGGAAAACTAGGGAGCACAGAGCACACACTAGAAAAACTCCTAAAGGAAAATTAAGCAAACGACTAACTAGTTGGAAGAACAGTTACACCAACCAACACTAGAGAAACTTACCGGTGCAAGTGCAACTCGAACACGGAAGCACCCTCCAGGTATACTTTGCAAAGTGTGGCCCGATGTCTGTCCTAGGTACTACGGTATACCCCCGCAGTCAACTGTGTATGTCCCTAAAAAAGATAGGCAACTAGGTTGCCAGCGTGCGAATAGGCACTAGGCGGGTACAATCGAAAGTCAGGTAGACCACAATGAGAAGGGTATCGAGCCTGAAACCTGTCAAGGGTATCGAAGGCAAGTGGTTTGAAATAAAACTAAGGACTTCGAACGGATTTGAGACCCACGAAGCTCCGTGGCAAATGCAATCGACGGAATCCCAAGACAAGCCCTCTATATGTGTTCTCCACTATGATTGGTCCAACTTTGGAAAGGTTATCTCCGCGACTTTTCCGCACGCGACCTCGTGTTTATCCCCTGTGTTAGAGGGGGGTCCCAGATAAATTTCATGATACTAGACTTTGACGCTCCCTATCACAGACTCTTATGTATGTTTTTCATCCTTGAAGAGTTTCCTCTCCAACCTAAATCAAGGCTCTAGCCTAGACTAGTTGATGAACCCTTTAAAACATAAAGTCTAGTTGATTTTAATTAGCGTTCTTTTTACTAGCTTGATTTACTCAAAAGGGTATGGTAGTGCAACTGATGGTGTTAAGACTCTTGCGAAAAATGATGAAAC
>JZKD02S2038912.1:0-10922 GCA_000966675.3 Picea glauca | reverse complement strand
TAGTAAATGTGGCTTACTTCTTATCCTCCTTTGTTGTCTGATTCTAATTGTAATTGGAGAAGAATATTGATAAGATGTCAAACATAAGGTTAATATTCTTGGTGGAGGAGTCTAACTAGATCATTCCAATCATGAGAAATGGAAAAAAGACTGGTGGAATCCACATTTATGTCAACTTTTGAGGACTTAATGTGGATTCCACCTTTTTTTGTTCCCTTTCTCGTGATTGAAATGATCTAGTTAGACTCCTCCACCAAGAAGATTACCCATATGTCTAACATATTATCAATGTTCTATTTCACTTTCTCCTTGTAGTGTGGGTTCATCCTATATGGTATTTTCTTTATTGATTGTGCATATTGATTTAGTTCAATCTTCATTTCACCAAGTTTTCCAACCACCCTTTTCATTTATGTAAAATTCTATGGAAATATATCTACGCATTTACATAGTAGAGCTACAATCTCTACAATTGCGTGCTTATTCAAATAATCCCCTATTGTCACAAGTTTCAACTTAGCTTCAATCCCAATATTAACTTCATCCATAGTGTCTCATGATAATACATTGGATTACAAACATCCCCTATATCATAAAATATGCAGTCACTTTCTATTTCCTCAAATCATAGATGTTGAAGCTCCTCTGCAAGGTTGACATTAGCAATAGCTACCTATATGGGATTAGATTTTGTAGGGTTACCCTCTAGGGAACCTATAGTCATACATTATAAGTGTTCCATTTTTGGGAAACTCTAAATGCATGAAAGCACCCCTGCATATGGTGTATCCTTCCCACAGAGTTGAAAAGTAGCACAAAATGTTTCCTAACTGATGATGTGGAAAGTGTTAATGTAAAATGTTCCCATATACAAAATGAGAGTCAAAGAAGAATCATGGTGAGGAGCAGGGGAAAACATTGTGAATATTTGTGTGGCAATTATGTCAACCAATTTATAGGTATATCTAGGGTAACTTGTAATTCAACAAATGTTAATACATTTTTTCTCTTTAAAAAAATTTGACAAATGCAATTCTATTCCAATATAGTATATCACTACAATGTGAATTAACTAGCGTAGATCAATTTTAACTATGGATCTATCAAGAGATAAGAGGGATCCAATCCCTTAAGGTGCACACTTCCCTCAATTTTCACTCTCTTCTCATTTGAGACACTTCATTCATATGCTATTGAATTGCATTTTAACATATTAAAAAATTCGGTAATAGAATTGATTGCACATCAAGTTGTTTTTTTTTAAGAATTTAAAACACTTTTATTTTTATAAACATAAAATACTTCTACAAATCTCTTAACATTGTTTTTTACATAGAAAACAAAGAAACTGAATTTTGCATGTGTGTAGTTTTAACTTATTATCATATGTTTTTAATGGGAGCATAAGAGTGAGATTTAGGGTATACTTTTGATCTTCTAGATTAGGGTTGACCACCTCCTTATAGTATCTTAATTTTTTTTTTCTAATCCTTTTTAACATCTTAAATTTAAATGTAATAATATTTTTAATATAATTGATATTCTTCATAATGACTTCTTGATTTAGCCAAGACTTGGCATTTTTATGCTACAGTTTGAAGTAATTTTGGGGAACCTCTTGACATTCATGTTGTTTATCTTGTTCCTATACATTAAGTGCCTAATCATAGTCTGCTCTCAATGGGAGAAATTCTTATGAAAATGATAGGATAGGGTGTATTGCCTTTAATTTTGAGATTATAAGTTATAATATCTATTTTAAATATTCGTAAAATAAAAAATTATATAGTTAATTTTTTTTTTTACTTGGAATAGATCCTGGAGAACCCCAACAGACACTTCCCCTCATTTTAAGTATGGTCCCTGAGGTAAACCAGATTTTGTAAAAATTCAAGAATTTTTTGATAGCTTTCTCATTTAAGAGCTCAACGTGTCACTTGCAGGAATTGAACCCAAGTGGGGGGAAACACCCCACAACACAAACCACTTGGGATAAACCCAATTGACAAAATTATATAGTTAATTATTATTATTATTACTATTTTAGTATAATGTAATTTTTGAAGAAATTTATTGAACACTTTTCTTTATTTAAATAATGGTATTTAAGGTAAATTGGATTTTTATAAAATTTCAAAAATTTAGCATATTATTTATCAAAAATTTAAGTCGAAAAGATAACACTCCATTACATAATAACTCAAATTAAATTCAATTAATGATTTGAATGCCAAAGGCATGTATATATGAAGAGTTTTTGCTTGAATCCTATCAACAACCCAAAACCTATCAAGCAATAACACTAGCCACGCCATGTATCCACTTGTCCCTATGTCTTTGGTGTCCACCTATGATGTCTTATTTCCACCTGTCCCTATCTCATCTCTTTGTTGTTCTTATCTCTTTTCTACTAAATGTAGATCCATTAATTAATTAATGTCAGGGAAGGAGAAGTCATTTGTGCTTATGTGATCAAGTTTTCCCCACCACCTCATATCTGATGTGATTTCCCCGACACCTCTATGATTTTCATTGCAATTCCCTCAACTTGTTAATTAATTTATATATACTGAAAGGGATGGATATGTGAAAACAGACACTGTACATTCTCAAAATCCGTGTAAAATCTGAGACATGAGCCCAATTTTGCAAGTTACTAAAAAATGTTCTACCCACATTAATCTCGCAGGTCCGCGGGTCCTGTAGAAGATATCATCAGTTGAATGTGTTCTCAGTTAGACGTGTTTAGTGTTCTTTGTGTTGACTATCCAAAGATTTTTTGTTGTCTCTATGGTAGAGGAAATACTAATAAACCACAACGTAGAGGAGCATGGTGTCGAGGATGTAGAGGAGCTTAGTGTTGAGGATGGCTATGATCTACAACAACAGAGAACTCCAACCAGGAATAAAAAACAAAGACGACGACAATGACATCTATTAGTTGCATCTTCGACCTTCTTGGAAACCAACATTTCACATCTCAACCAGTTTTGTTGGACCATCTATGAAGATATTGGACAAACACAATAGGAGCACAAAAATAAAAAATGGAACCTTTGACTTATTCATTGATGAATTGTGGTATCCACGGATTGGACTGGAGGATGTCTTCATTAGAGTGATGGAAGATGGAACATCTAAAGGAAAACCAAAAAATTCCAAATTCAAAAGAACATACTTATGTATGTTGTAAATGTTCAAGCATTCCAAGCTTAGGCACCAAACGAATAGAGAGATTTGCATTACCTAAGTCCCTACAAACAAAAAAAAATTAGGAGCAATGAAAAATAAAAGGTTGTCTAATAATGTTTTGATGGACCTCTACATAGACATAGAAATATAATTTTACAATCTTGTAACATGATTATTCTGGTCACAAATGACATGGAACTAGGTACAGGTATCAAGAGTAGGATCTCAACTTTTCAATACATTGTCAGGATCTCATAATCTTCCTTTAAATGAATTAAGGATATCACCTATCAAAAAGAACTTCAAACATTTCAAAATAGGCCTAGTGCTATGAAGAATACACTACATTACTAGCACTAGAGAAACAACAAACATTTTATTATTGCAAGAAGGACGTATAAAATATTTGAGCCCTTGATGCTGTAAACAAATATGTATCTGATTATCTCTTTATTTCTCTTTTTTATATTTTCAAGGAGGAGGAGGACCATCTCCCAGACACAACTGTAGTATACCTAGGGAGGTAATATTGGGTACGTCCCTATGTACCCCATATTACCTCCCTAGGTTAGGGAGTGTAACATCCCACTCTTGTGTGCACTGAGCAAAACTTATTCTTTGAGGACACTTGCTTGCAAGTGATCCGGATTATTATACTATTGGTTGATTGACTATGATTATGAAACATTATGGATATGATGATATGTTAATTTGTGTGTTTACATAGACATGTGCTATTGACTAGGTTCTCCTGAGTGTGCAGAACTTTGGACCTCGAGGATGCAGAGGCATTGATGAAACCCCTTGGACTCCGGATTGAGTCAGGGAGTGTACTATTAGGGTTTGATTGTTGTTGATATGACATATGTACATCTGATTAGATGTTATGATAATTAATTATTATTGCTAACATGATTTGTTGATGATGCAGGCTGATGAAAGCTTGCTGACCAGACTCACATGTGGAGTAGAAGGGTCACGCACAACAACTAGAGACGTTGAGGGAGAGGTGTGGACAACAACCCTGCCACAGCCTACTAACACTCCCATCATGGCTTGAACTATAGGTTAATGATTACCTAGTTCAAGAATACCCATGATGCCGTGATGACAGACTGCGACAGCTTCTCACGATGATTCCAAGGGATGTTCAATAAGGCAGGGGCCTTGTTCCTTAGAGGTCATTAGTCTCCCACAAGATCACCTGGAGGATTATTGACTCCAGGTTTTTTTGATGTCTACCAAGTCATTCAAGAGGTGAGTGGCACCCTTGGAGCACATAGTGCGTCCTTAAGGGCATGTCATGCAATGAAAATGAAAAGAGGCGAGTGACACCCTTGGAGCACGTAGTGCGTCCTGAAGGGCACGTCACACAATGAAAACAGAAAGAGGTGAGTGGCACCCTTGGAGCACCTAGTGCATCCTGAAGGGAACGTCGCATTTTTAACTGATAAGTGAATAAACCTAGATGGCCTTAGAACGAAGGATGTGTCAATTAAGTTTTAAAAACCTTTTGTCCCTACTAAAATTGTCTCCCAACCTAGGAAATTAAAATCTAGGTCTAAGTGATTCTTGTGGTAAAAATAATAATAATAATCATAATTAAACATGTGATGAGAACGGGGTAATAAATTCAATTTATTAAAATAAAATTACTTTCGGGGATTAAATTTAAAAAAGAAGAAGAGGAAATGATTGTTTTTCTACATATGCTAATTAAATTTTATTAATTAAAAAGAGAAAGAGGTGGTTTTTCTACACTTGCTAATTTGAGTTTTAGATAAAAAGGGAAAAGAGAGAAACTTAAAAGAAATAGGAAACATAAAGAAAAAGGGAAACATAAAGAAAAAGCTGAATGACTAACTTAGTAAGGAATCTTGCCTTTAAGAACCTTCTAATTATGAACTCAAATAGGAATTTAGTAAGGGTGTAACCCATTTAAAATGTGTAAGGGAATATGGGGACACCAAGGAGAGATTTTATGAATGATTTTAGGTTGGTGAGGGAAATAGGAATAATTAAATAATTAATGAAATTAATTTTTGGTGCAACTAGGGGGATGGGTGACATGTGTACGGGGGAGGTTTTTCTGAATTAAATTAATAAAAATAAATTAAATGGGAATTTGGGAAATAAATCACTTAGAATATCTATAAAAAGGATGGAGGAGGAGGACCATGGATTGGATATTTATGCCTAATGTTACGCTGCATAATTTTTGTCTTGACTGACTTATCTTCTAGGAGTTGGGATACCCACCTCGGGTAATGAGTGGTAGCTGGACCTTGTGAGGCGAGTTGGGAGCTAGTTGTTCTCTGGTATAGTGTGTGTGGCCCCTTTGCGGCTCGGGGGGCTCAGGGGGAAGAAGAGTACCCCTAGAATTGGATGGGAGGTATTGGTGAAGTCACATCGGTCGGCAAGCGGGAGCTAAACAGAGCGCGCGCAAGGAAACGAATCAGAGTTGTCACCTTGGGCTACGATACACATGTGTTTATTTTGAATGGTATATTAGTATTGTTCTTGCGCTTTCATTACTGTACCTCTATTGTGTAAAAAATTAAATGTGTTTTACTCAACATTTTTAATCGAGAACTTAAAGTCATCATAGCTTTATGCTCATTGTATTGAATTGATTTCCCTGGAAAACAATCCCTAATTGCTATGACTGTTCTGTTTTGTTTTATTGATTATTATGAAGAGATTGTGCTTTATCTTTCATTCTCATCCCTAAATCACCAGTCCATGTCTGAGCATTCGGCCAGGAGCCAAATCGACGGTTGTCACTTCAATTCATAGCGACCTATATATTCTAATGCCCTTCTTTTTTATGTGTGGATGATAAGCGAAGGATGTTTTTGCCTAGTTGTCTACCCTTGTTGATTGTTCCTGGTTGATTGATTGTTTTGCGCCTTCTTGCGATTGAATACCTATGCGCATTTTTTTTATCTTTCTCTCTGCGATTAGCTCAATACCCTCTGCGTTTTTATATCACCTTTACGGTTTCAGAGGGTATTTTATTCTCTTCGATTTCCATGACAGTTCCCAGCTCTTGATTGGAGAAATATCATCGTTGTCCACTTGAATGAAAGGGTTTTTTTTAAACTAATCATGACTGTGATTTGGATTTATTTATTGGTAGTAAATGATTGTATGACAACCTCTTTTTTTCTTTTCCTATTGGAGATTGCGATCGAATCTTCTGACATCGTTTTTAATTTACCTACTTCTTTGACTAAGAACTTGTGTGATTTCATTATATATTGAGAACACATTTTTACTGCGATTTTGATCGGTGTAGACACCGATTAATCATATCTACATACAGTAAACATTTTCCCTTTAGACCTCACTTAATTTTCACTGCGAAATCACTCAATTGACTGCGATTTTCGTTTAGCAAATGGCTTCGAATTTTCTTACTGTGTGTCTACCATTTCACCTTCATCGAGTGACTGTTAGTGTCATTGTTACTCCTTGTTAAATTAATGTTATTGTGATTTCCTTTTTACTGCTACTTCTTTAATATAGTGTTATGGATGTCTCTGGTTAAAACACAAGCATAGTGAATTGATAGGCATAGTTTTATGCCCAACGATATGTAGTGTTATGATCACGTCTTTAAGATATGCACAACGATATGTTTTTTTAATATGGGTGTTTAATTTTCTTTAATATATGCTCAGTGATAGACATTGTCATCGATTCTCTTTAAATATGTCGGGGATTTCATTATTTGTTCACCTGTGTTTTTAACATTAATTTGACAGCGAATTTACTATTAGCAATGGACAACGATTGATAGCATTTGAATCATAGGTGACAATGTTTATATACGCCTGTTTTTTTATGGAATGGAGTGGCTTCATTTTAATGTAATTGAAATGAATTTCTGCATCTTTATATTGGAATTGAATGTCTGCGCTTTTATACACAACCTGCATTTTATTAGACAGCCTGGAATTATATGTCTGTGTTTTCCTGGAATGGACTAGATAGACTGTATCTGAGTTGTTATATGACAGTGTTATTACATTGGTATTTAATTTACATCAGAGTTATCATATACATGCCAGCTATCATGCTTAATAGATGGAAATAGCGTTTACACAACATTTAATTGATTGTGTCTGTACTGTTGCTAATTTATCGATGGTTGTCAGTAAACGAATTGGCTTTTCCTCCAGTAAACCACATTCTTATCCTTATTGATTTTTACACCTCAACAAGATTGATAATGATACAACAATCCCACTTTTATTAAAACCCGCGTTATCATTAAATTGGTTGTACCTTCATGTTAATTTAAAAATGCCTGGATGTACCTCATCAACATAGCGATCATGATGTAATTGGGGTTTCTGAGTCCTTCATCTATAATATTCAAGTCTAGATTATTTCGGTAGAATTTTTTTCACAAATTAAATGTACAGAGAATTTGGAGGTGAAAGTTTAAAACGAAAAACATTAAACGGTATATGGTTTTTTTGTTTTTAGAAATTCCCTCTCAATACCAAAAAAAAACTATATGCAACTGCCTACTTTTTACATATTTAATTAACTACAGAAGGGGTGCACATTACACTAAATTCCATATCAATTTGCCCCTATTGGAATTTATGAGATTACATAATTAACTAACTATATACAACGTGTATATGTCCTTCACTCGGTGTTGAAGGTCTTGGTTACTTTTATTAAGTGTTGTTTTATTTACATGTATGTTTGCATTTCAAGGGTTGTGTTGATTGATAATTTGTTTTCATTTTAAAGGTCATTTCTTATGGGTAAACAGAGTTATGTAGATGGATTCAAGTCCTCAGTGTAGCGCCTTGGATAGGATGTCCTGTATTTAGTAAAGGTCAATTTATTTTTACCTTGTTTGAGGGAAGCAGTTTGCATGGAATGAAATATTTGGATTCTTGAGGGATTACTTTTTCGATGGATAATCGCGTCATTTAATTGATGTACTTGGAAAAAAAAAAATTTCGCTAAGGATTTGTTGTGATGTTCGATTGTTTTAGTAGTCTGATTTCCCTTACGTCATGTTGACTTGCTGATTGGGTGCTTGGGGCATAGTCTTCTTGTATGTTGACAATCAGTTTGGTCTCCTAGCGCGTTGGATCCCTCTTGGGTTGTTTGTCTAGATAGGTCATGTTGCTACAGGATTACCGTCACACCTATCACCTTGGGACAACTTGATTCCTGATGAGGGAATCATTGTGCACCCTGATGGATAGACGCAAACAATAGCTTGGGAGGAGTCTATGCTTCCTGATGCAAATGTTCATTCATTGCAATTGAAGCTGGCGCTAGGTAGTAACGCCTTAACGTGTTTTGTTTTTGCGCGCCACAGAGGTTTCCAGTTACTGGTCGTCAAGGCCGTTGTGTCAGGATTGTGGATGTTGTCCTTTATCCTGTAGGCGTTGTCGTGTTTATGTCAGGCGGGTAGTCGTTTCTATCTATCTTTGATTTTTGCATGTTTCACCCAGTTGCTTGATGTTGTTTTGTGTTGAGTCGTTGTTGTCTGTTTCTTGATCTGCATGTGTGGTGTTCATCATCAGTGGGTGTGGTTTAATTGTTGTAGTCATTGCCTTCCTGCCTTCAAAATAAAAATAAAAAAATTCCTTCATGTTGCATCGCGTGTAGTCATAACGATGGGGGCATTACATATGGTATTAGAGTGAGTTAAACCCACGACTTGGGAACACTATGGATTTAATTGATATGATATTTGATTATAATGTTTCTAATTAAGTTGAATTGTATTCGTGCAGGTAATCATGGTTAGAGGACGCTACAGAGGCAAATGACAGGGTTCTAGGGGAGGAGGTGCGATGCCTCCAGTAGCATCCACGCCTAAGGGGTTTCACCCCTAGGGGGAAAAACAAGTTGTCGGGAAAGAGCATATAGTAGTGGGTGATGTGGTTGGGATGATGAGGTCCTTTAAGTGGATGTCTGAGGCACTGATCAGCATTTTCGATAGAGATGAGTCCAGGGCATCGACACCCCCTGAGGGTCTGCCGCGCACTCTGATCGGTACTGGTATCATTCACCGCGAACTCGAGAAGGTCAAATTTCCCAATTTATTTGGTGCCCTAGACAACTTATTTGCCGAGGTGTGCTTGGATAATATGGCGATGTGGTTTTCACTTCATGACTATACCTCCAACATGAAGCTCTGCATGGTTTTCTTTCAACTGAAGGGGAGTTCTCTTATATTGTGGAAGATGCTCCTGCTGCAACTGAATATGGCCATCGAATACATGTCATGGGAAATTTTCAAGGAATGGTTCCAAGAGAGGTACCTATCAGAGAAATTCATTGAGTGTCATCTCAATGAGTTCAATGCCTTGCGATAGGGAGACCGTACGGTGCCCGAGTGTGAGGCCCATTTTATGGAGTTGCTTCGGTATGCTCCACACCTTACTACCGAGAAACTTAAGATCAAAAGATTCTTGTTTGGCCTTAACGTCAGCATACGTGCAAAGGTTAGGATTCTAATGTCTCATACCTTGCATGATGTCGTCCAGAAGGCCCTCATAGCATAGGAGGATCTTATCAATGGGGGTCAGAGTAGGACTCTAGTGAGACCAACAGGGCAGGTGTCATCTAGTGCATAACAACATCAGACACCAGCTAGACATATTCCAGGATATCGTGGCTTCTAGAGAGGATCCAATTTCACTACACCTCGGTGACCCGTGCCTCAGCAGCGGACTCCTTATCGAGGACCACAACATCAACAACAACGTTGACCACAGAAGCAATAGTTTAGGCCTGTTCAGCAGAACATACCAAGATTCCAGGCCGGTGGGTTGTCAGCTTCTACTTCAGGTACCAGGAGTAATAGACTGAAGAAGGGGTGTTGGACTTGTGGGGAGCCACACTACCAACGCAACTGCCCAGTGGAGAGGACTAGAGCATCTAGATTAGCCAGACCCACTACCGTGAGAGATTTGGGCAAGGCCCATCGGATTCATGTAGCGGTGAATAAACACCAAGAAGAGAACCAATCGACTGTGCTCGAGGCGTCAGGTACCATCGCTGACCGAGATTTCAATTTTTGGTGCAGCGCTAAAAAGGATTGAGGTAAAGACAATCGAACAAGATGAGTTTATCTTTGTAGATATGGCCTCAGGAGCCAAAAAAAAGGTTGGATGGAAGGTTATGGGATGTACCCTTAACCTGGGAGAGTTTGTCACCAGGGCCAACCTATACGTCATGATATTAGTATCTTATGACGTTTTGATCGGTATGGAATAGTTGGAATCGCATGAGGCGATACTCAATTGTAAGATGAAATGGTTGAGCTTGGTCGATGATGAGGGACAAAGATGTGTGATTGTATGATGGAACTAAAAAGTTTCCCTGAGGTTCTTTTCTTCATTGCAGCTACGGAAGAGCATGCGCAAGGGATGTAAGCTTTATGCGATCCTTGCGTTAAACGAAAAGGGAGTAACGGAAGGTCTAGAACACCTTCCTGTGGTGAGAGAGTTTGCAGACGTCTTCCCAGACAAGTTACCTGGGATGTCGTTGGAGAGGTAATTGGAATTTACCATAGACTTAAAACTGGGGACTGAACCAATAGCGGGAATGCCTTATCGTATGTCGACCCCGGAATTACAAGAGTTGAGAATGCAACTGAAGGAGTTGTTGGAACTGGGACTAATATGTCCTAGTGTTTAAGTATATAGGGGCTTCCGCAGTGCAAGATATTAGATATTATTATT
>JZKD02S2038911.1:469738-508980 GCA_000966675.3 Picea glauca | reverse complement strand
TTATGAAAATCCTACTCTTGGTCAATCATGTCTTTACCCTCATCAAAATCAGAGCACAATGATGGTTGAAAATTTTCTTCATAAAATAAATCCAAGTGCTCAAAAGAATAAGTATCAAACCCTCCAGGATGTGACCAGAAATCATCATGAGAGTGTTGTGATATGTCATCCTTGGGTGGCTAGAACAAATCTGTAATCATGTCATCTTCATGTTTCCAAACATCCAAATCATTAGCAATCACATATGGTTGTTATGATGGCATCAATTGAAAATGACCTTCTATATCATAAATGGGATATCCATTAAATCCATGACAAGATGCATCCCATTTATGTCTCCCAGCATGTATAAAATCATCAATATCATCAATCAGATCATCACTTTCAATATAGCATGAAGGGACTAGTGTAGCCAAGAGTTCCTCTAGAACTTCTTCACTTTTCGAATCATAGAATATAACATGATCAAAAACATGGAAATGATTATAACTTACCACAATTACTTCTTCATGTGCAAGAGGAATGGAAGCTTGGATGACTTCATAAAATAGTGGAGAAAATGTCGATGTTTCGTCTTCATGAGGGGCATGTTCATGGATAAGGTCTTCAACATGGTGTGTTTCATCAAAGTGTTATTCTTCGGTATATTCACAAGGAAACTCATATTCTACTTCATTCATTTGGTGATCATCCTCATGATCCAACCCTTCAAGATCTCATTCTTCAATAAAGTCTTCATTGTCTTCAATAGAATCTTGAGGTCATTCTTTCTCCTCTTCAAGGGGTTGGTAACCCTCTTCGTAAATCTCTTCCTTGGGTTCTTGGTATTAAGCATGGTGCACCTTCCTGATATCTTCTACAGTGTCAGTGGTGAACCCTTTGTCCTCAAGGACTACTATGAGATTTTGAAGAACATGTTCATATGTCTGAAAATTTGGGCGTCAATACTCAATAAATCTTCCAATGAGATCTATGAGAGAAGATATTCCCTTTGGCTTGCAAAAATTATTAACCCAATTTCACACTTCCAAGGACATGCAATGTATAAATAAGTTTATATGTATGCCCTTGTGTTGCGCTTTTGTTTCCAATAGATACTCAGAGAAATATACAATATGAATGGCGACAAAAACCTCAAATTTTGTATAGACTTCCAACCATCTTTCACCAACATCAAGCTCATTTGGGTATTCGGAAATATTCCCAAAATCAATAGAAGGATAAACTACGTGAAAATTTCAGGGTGCCATAGTTTTGTCACTAGAGTGTATACAACATCACAAAGTTAAGAGCAGGATGACACCTAGGAATATATATCAGTGGAGTCGCTAGATGATGCCCTTTGGATCATCAAAGGAAGGTGATGGAATCACGCTCATTGGAGTCACCATGTAAAATTGAGAGATAAGGACTTTGGGGAAAGTTTACCAAAGATATGTCATTGAGGAGAAGGACTCAATCTTCCCTAGAAATGACACCAAAATGTTATTGCATGATTTGTACTTGTGCAAATCCCAACACAAGTCGCCAAAATCAACATAATTATGCATATGCATCCATGGTAAGTTCTCCCAACTTAAGCTCATGGAATTCCTTGATTTTATCCTCATAATACTTTTCTGATAAGTAATCCTTACGGAAGTATTTCTAAATTGTTTCCAAGTTAGTCTTATTTCCTTTATCCCTTTAATTTCCTTGAGGTCTTCCCACCAAATGGAGGCCCCTCCATTAAGTTTAAATACGACAATCCTTTCCTTGGTATTATCAAAGTAATTGTGTACATGAAAGCACTTCTTCAAACCAAATAGCCATGCTTCAACTTTTTCTCCTTTCTTTATCTCTCCATCAAAGGTAGGCGACTTAGCCTTATTGAATTATTCATTTACATAACTTTGAGCATTATTTCTCTTTCTCTTATTATGAATTTTGGATTATGTGCCACTACTGAACTGCTCTAGTGCTGAAATGGTCTTCTGGATAGATGACTCTTTGGAAACACTTCCACTCAATTTTCCTGTCATGGCATCCCAATGATTCTTTTTGGAATAACTCCTTCCTGCATCATTGTGATCCAATCCATGCTCCTGAGCATCTGAAGGGGTTTTCAACCTATTTGACCATTGCAATTATACATTGTTAGGGCCTTGTTGCAGATGTTTCTGAATTTCATACAGGCTCTGTAGTAGAACTTCATTCAACTCTGCCTGTTCGGCCTGGGCTCTCATAATCCTCTCATTATCTTCCTTCAGAATTCTAATGGTGTCCATCAAATCTGGAGGGGTTTCTCTATCCATTTGACCATCATATTCTTCATCTTTGAGATGTGAGGTGTCATCCATACTGTGTTGCACCATTTAATTATGTGGTCTTTCAATACGTCCTACTTGTTGAAACAACAATTATCATTATCATTTTATGTCATCATTTAAAACATGCATTCCAGTTAACAAAGAAAATATTTCTTAAACAATTTTAAGCGGTCTTTGATATAGACAGATATCGATGGCCACCCACCTATTCCACTGGCTCAAAGAAAATTTTTCCATTTTGGAAGTCTTTTATAATTTT
The DNA here is from genome assembly GCA_000966675.3 of Picea glauca. Taxonomy (NCBI): domain Eukaryota; kingdom Viridiplantae; phylum Streptophyta; class Pinopsida; order Pinales; family Pinaceae; genus Picea; species Picea glauca. The sequence continues at coordinate 506,412 of JZKD02S2038911.1, read as the reverse complement.
TCGAATCCAAAACTTCTAAGTCCATTTTGAGGCCCTAAACGATGTTTTTTTTTTTTACTTTTGGGAGGATATACCTTTCTGACGAGGTATCGAACACCCCAAAAGGAGATTGTATGCAAAAGTTATGCCTTGGGGAAGTTGACGTATCAACTACTCCCATCGGGGCCCACAAACCTTTTGGCGCTTCATCTCCTAGGGTTAGGGTTTTAGATGTTTAGGGTTTTCTCATTTATGATTTATGTTAAAAATGTCTTTCGATCCTCATTGTAATCATCTTCTTGTGAATGAGCATAGTCATCACCTCTCTTCTCAGAGATAAGTTTCCACCATTCTAGTGAGTTTATTCACTTTGTGTTTTTACAGTTTATGTACATTTATTTCATTAATAAAAATTGTGTATTATTGTATGTATGTGTTTCTTGCAATATCTTTGTGTATTTCCTTATTATATCTCCACCTTCATTTCATTCTCAAAATAATAATTTGGATCAGTCTTGGTGACCCATTCAAGCCTATAGTTTGAACTCTGCTCTAATACCACTCTATAACACACCTAACCTCCTAAACCTCATTTAGGCTGATGGGGTGTCAAAATTCCTCTTCTGACAAACATATTTTCTCTTTAATTAAACATCGTAGATGGATTCATCTCGCTTAGAGCTTTCCAATGAACATAACCACTCTCAATTTCAAGCTCTGGATCAAAAGATATAGTCTCCCAAAGTTTCTTAGACCTACATTGGTCCAAAGGTCCCCCCATGACACGTGGCACCCACATGGCTTCTAACCATTCATGCTCTCCCACCTGGCATCAACATGGTACCTACCACCTAGACAATCATGCCTCTAGATCAACAGCCCCAATTATTTGGACCAACCTTTTTCGTCTTCAGGATCTTACCTTAAGGAGTTACACACCACCCCCGAATGATATGCTCCGATGACGATCACTTTGATAGATTCTCCCTCCATATCGAACAACTCTTGGAACTTGCAAACCATTGGCTCCGATCAAGTGGCCCAACCTTCGTCAGAATTGGGATTATCCTCCCATGGTGTTATCAACACCCTTAACCAAAGTTCTAACGATGAACTCTTACAAGTTCATCTCTAGATCCGATAGCTCTTGGCGCTTTCCATCCAACAACTCTGATCATGTCGACACCCCTAACTTACACAGTGATTAATTCCCATCTCTTGAGCCTCTTCTTACATGACCATGGGGGACCCACAACATATCGACGATTGAGATTTAATCCTAGCTACTCGTCGATCAATGGTTGTCGTTAATCTCGAGATCTTGTTGTTGGCGACACTTAATTCCCAACACACGACCGTGACAACCTCCCATGCTCCGATGACAACATGTCTGGATCCAACGGTCCAGATCTCGTAGGGACTCCTCTTAGTGGATCAATGGTCCATATCTCGTTGGGGCTCCTCCTGATGGATCGACGATCCTTATTCCATCTCTGAGACCTCATCATCGTTGAAGCACTTCTTCCACCCTTTCTTTGGGGCTTCAATAACCCTCCTTTGATTAACGAAGGAGATCTATCAACCTATAAATATGACAACCAAGATTTAAAGTGAAGGCCTAAGGGCCTTCACACCCAACCTGACCCACTCATTGATCAACGGTCAAGATCACTCAATCTAATGATCTAGGGGATAGGATTAAGACAGTCCCTAAACTTAGAACCGTCAGGGACCCACTCTCTTTTTGTTGGCCAATCCCTTCATGACACTTGTCACCACTTTAACTTGTTGGTTGTCGAGTTGGAAACCCACGTCATCCTCACATCATCACTACCTCACCTAACTTAATTGGGGTCTTATGTAGATCGACGATGAAGGATTACCCACATCTCACACTAATCAATGAATCTCATCGATTCTTGTGCCATATCGTCATTGTCGACACTCTTGGCTCGACCTCACTCCTGATCTATCTAAGCCCCAACGAAGATAGATATCACATTGACAGTCTGGATATCTTCTTCATGGTCTTTAGAGGATCAATGATTGTCGTTCTCTTTCAAGACCTTTATCATCGTCGACCCTCTCTAGATTGAAATGAGACTTAACCATCATTCTATCCCGACGACGATTTTATCGATTCCCTCTCGACATATCTATTGTTGTCGTTACAACACACTTTTTTTTGTCATCACCAAAGTCTTACAAGTCTTGGGACTCGACCACTCCCGATAATAAGTCTTTGTTGATGAAAGGTTGAGATTCACTCATACCACTAAGTTGATGGTCACAAACTCTTTCGACCCATCCCATGGTTTCTTGACTGGTTAACTCACCGAATTAGGACTTAATCATTTCTCAGGTTCTTCAGAATATAGTCCTGACCTTCAACGATTCAAAAACACTCTCAGACCATCGCTAGTCTCTCAACCTCATGAAAAAGGAAGATTTTGCATATCTTGCAAGCTTTCCACAAAAGACTTAGTCTTCCTTAAGACATAAATCCCTTCATTTTTCATAGGGACCTTCCCGAAACTAAGACACATACATCATTGAGTGAGTGATGTTTCACTTCATGTCCTTCAAACTTTCCTTAAGGATACAAGGTTCTTAGGGACATAAATGGTCCATACCTATTCATTTTCACAATTCAACAGGTTAAGCATATCTACCACAAGCAACTCCATTTACTCAGAAGTTTCAATTCATCACAGGCACTTATATTTCTCATTTATCTCAACAATACAAGTATACATCATTCATGCACATTTAAACAACACAAGATAAACACTTATATGATAAGGAAAATTAGCCAACACCAACTGAATGAGAGAGGATGCCTTTTCTCCCAACCTTAGGCCATACTGTAGAGTGCCTTCCCATAGTACACCACCCCCATGCCAAGCCTTGATACCACCAGTGGAACAACTCAGATGGATCTCCAAACTTAAAATGATCTAGGAAGGTTACTCTCATTCCTTCCCTGACATAGTAAAAGTTGCCCCCTTCCCACTAAAATAAGGAACTCTACAGGTTTATCGGGTGGTTTCTCAATTGGATTCCTCTGCACTAGGGAGTTCCTTCTCTGTTAAACAGTTCCTCAGCGACCTCCCCTTACCAATGTCGGTTTATGTCTAGTAAGCACCAAACTGTAGTCCTTCTTAATCTAATCTAGATTTGGGTCTTCTCTATTCAAGGTGATCATAAATAACTCATACGAGCTTCCTATTTTCTTTAAGGAAAACTCTCTTCTTTCTTCTTATATTCAATATGCCCCCACGAACACCTCTATTCATTGCCTCACAGTTAAATCAGGCTACTACTTACTTGTTCTTGTTCGATTCGGCTCTGCTCGAGCTTCTTTGTGTTTTTCCTGCTTCCTCTTCTTGTTCGTTCAACTGTGTGTGTTTTTCGTGTGTGCGATCCCCTGAGCCTCTCCTAGTCTATATTCTCCTTTTGGCCTATGACAGTTGCTCATCTAGTGGTGTTTTCCACCTTTTGACGTGTCTTACCCAGTCCCCTCAGGATCCTTATGGCTCCCTACAGATGTAACCTACAGTCTATAATTCCCATATGAAGGGGAAAAATGTGTGGTGTGTCCTATTGTTATTCATTTAATTAGCCCTTTATTCTTCAAAGACCAACTACCATCAACCATTAATTGTTCTAGCTACCTTTGTGACTTCCTTTGCTAGTCGCATGGCTCCATAGAGTTATGGTACGTTGGTGGGTGTGTATTTATGCTTTACCATCATAAGTTGGCTTGCTAAGCAAGCTTCCTATTTTCTTCATTAATACATCTCAGCTCCTCTTTATCCATCCATTCAATCAATCCTTGCTTCATCAATTCCCTATGATGTATTATAGCCAATAATATCAAGATTGTTCCCTCTCAATCAATGGTTTAGTATTTTCATTAAATTAAAACATAATTACATGCTTCATAAACATACTTACATGAATTCTTAACATAATTATACTTAGCATAATTATATTCTTTGAGGGAAAACAAGATGTTAAAATTATACTATGTTTATATTATTTACATTAACTTTGTTTAACAGATTCATAGCTTTGACTAGTCTTAGTAAAAATAATACAACTATTCATTTTCTGCTCCGAATTGGCTTTAGGTAAATTTTTAATGAAGACATAGATATAAAATATCTTACGTTGAATAGAGATTTTGGGTTGTATGAGGTTTAAATATTGAATATTATTTTCTAATTAATGTAAAAAATATGCTAAGTTATTAAAAATAAAAAGATCATAAAATATTATCAATTATATTTTTTAAGTTATTATAAAAGAAAAATACTTTCTAATTTTTTTTACAAAAGATTAAATATAATGTGAAAAAGATGACAAATTATTAGAAATTAAATTATTAAAAAAATATTTCTTAAATGTTAATACACAATGAAAATGATGTGTTTGTAATAAAATTTTCAAAAATATATTAAAAAATCAATTTTATTAATTTAAAATTATAATTTTGAAATAAATTACATATCTAAATTTTAATAATAAAAAAACTAAAACCAATTAAAAATATATAATATTTAACTTTTTTATTATTTTAAATTTATAATATTTATAAATAAATATTACACTATACTTTCTTATAATTAAGTGTTATTGAATTTATTAAAAAGTGAAATATCATATTGTATCTTATTGCATGTGGTAGTATTCAAATTGAGTTATTTGGGGTGGTAAGTGTGCGGGGTTATCTATAATTTAGGTGGAACAAGTGTGTGGGGTTATCTATAATTCAGGTGGAACAATTGAAGCAATTTATTTGTAAATTATGGGCATCTCATCCAATAATTTAGTAGAGATGTATGGATTATATCTTCTGAAGTTTGCTCAGGTAAAGAAAATGCAAAAGTTAATAGTCTATAGTGATTCAATATTTCAATATTATTCATCCGACACATTATCAATGACACAAACTTGGCAGACACCATGATGGCTTTAGTTTTATGACGCATGTGCCAACTAGCCTCTACGTTCTCATGGCTATGTTACTATCATGTCTTAAGAGACAACAATGTGGTAGCAGGTCGGTTGGGAAATCAAGCAACTAAAAAAGTGGTGCGGACCTTGGCTATCAACATTGAGGTCACATGGGAGTCCATACTCTAAGTTATGAAATGGCTCTTGATAGTTTAAAGGAATGTCTAATCTACATGCAGGCATTAATGATTGTAATCAAGAGGGAGGAGGGAACAACGAGACCTTCCATGTTCTTCATGCTTTTGTTGAAACGCCTCTCAATCCATGGTTTCTCTGAGGAATAATGTTTTTGTTTTGGTTGGCGGTTTGTTCGTGGTTTTGTTGGGGATGGCGATTTTGGAATGAACATGTGTTGTGCTCAGGTTATTTTTCAGGTGCTAGTCTAGACACACGCTGGCTCGTTTTAGTCATAACTTGCTACTAGGCCTCTCATAATAGTTCAAGCTCTTTTACACCCTTTGATAATCTGAAAATAGCATAAAACAACCCTAGTCAAAATGCCAAAAAAACTAAAGGGACCAAAGCAGAAAAAAATGAAGCAAGATGTTCACAAAGCCGAGGTAAAATTTAATTTCTCTAATATATTACAAAGTAATGAAATTCTTAGGGGCATTTTGTAAATTTTTCACGTATCAAACACAATATTTTTATAACTCATGTTGAAAGTGCTCTCGATATAGTTGAAATTTTAGATAAGATGCTACTATGTAATGTAATGGGTTGGTCAAAATTGTTTGCTCACTCAATTTTCTAACCGTTTTTTATAATATAAAAATCCTCAATTTCAATTAAAAAAATTCTAACAATTTTTTATAATGTAAAATCCTCCAATTTCAATTAAAAAAATTCTAACAATTTTTTATAATGTAAAATCCTCCAATTTCGATTTAAAAAAATCAAATTGAAATCAAGTTATGAATTATAACATCACAGCTTTTTTTTAAAACAAAACATATTCTATTTTATTTAAATATAAAGTTTAGTTAAGAAATATCACCACTACCTCCTCGCTAACCAATCAAACTCTTAATAGTTAACCTTTAATATAATATAAAGATTTAATTTATTATATTATAATTCCATAAACGTAAGAAAGAATAAGATACTAGCCATAGAAAGCTTATCCATGTTCAACGTTAAGGACCCTTCGGATGGCACGATCTCCGCCTTTTCGTGTCTAGCAAAATGTTCACTTTAAATACCATAGAACACTGACAAAATGGCAACTTTGATGGGATATGATACTATTTGTGGGGGGACACGATTAGGGTTTTGCTCATGAGTTCCCCAATAGAGGTGTTGATGCATATAGAAAAACCTCTAGGGACTAATGACAAGTTTGCAGGGCACTGGTCAATGTGTCAGGATGATGTGGTCAATGCCATTTTCAGTTGTGACTAGGCAATCTTTATCTGTAACCAAATGTCCTTCTGAGTCTAGTTTATGAATTTTCTTTTGCTCCAGTAAACCCTAGTTGCATGTGATTCAAATTCCAACATGGTTTAGAAAAGTGTGGTCCAAAACCTAAGTTTGAATATTATAAACTTTTAAACTAAAAAACAACAATATTAATTGTGAAATTAGTTACAAATATAAACCATTAGAGAGTACCATGTACCACTTTCTAAATTATAATAAACTTCGTTGTATTGATAATCTAATGATGAGGGATGGTTTTATTTGAAGTTCAATGGTTTAAATTGATTTTCCATCTTGGAAATATTGAATTATTTGAATATATTTATGGAATAATTTTTTAACTAAAATGTCAAATTAAGATTATCAATAAGATACTTAACTTATTTATTAAGTTATTGATAGAGATTTAACTTACGACGTTGTATATAGAGTAGAGTTATAGAGATGTATAAACACTATAAAGGTATTGAATTTGAAATCAACTATATATGTATATGTGAATATGGGTTTTTCATTAAATCATTAAACTAATACAAAGTTGTATGTAAATATTATAATGTTGCATATTAATCATAAAGGGGTATTGAGTTTGAAATCAATTACCTATGTATATGGGTCTTTAATCAAAATAACAAATTAGGGTACTGAGTAAGGTACCCATACTATTGGTAGAAATTTGACCTATGGAGTTGTATGTGGAGATGTTGCAATGCACATGCATTATGAGGGGGTCGAACTTGAAACCAACTCCTTATGGATATGAGTCCTTAACCAAAACCCTAGATCAAAGCATTTGATAAGGAACCCATGTTATTGGTAGAAATTCAACCCATGGATATGTATATGAAGTTGTAGCGATACACAAACATTGTGGATAGGGAGAAGTGGGGGTGACTTGAATCCAACTAATTGTGTATATGGGCCCAACCAAAACATTAGAGTGAGTTGTTTGGTAAGGTAGCCTTGTTATTAATAAACATCTTGTCTTCTTCTCCTGCATGGAACCGATTCAATTCGATACGACCATGTCAGGTAAAATCCACTAAAATAATCAACAATTTATGAAGTAATAAAAGAAATAAAGCTAGAGAACTCAAAAACAAAAGCCCCCTTAGTGAGGTGTTTGGTAAGGTAGCCATGTCATTAATAAACATCTTGTCTTCTTCTTCTGCATGGAATCGATTCAATTCGATACAACCATGTTAGGTAAAATCTGCTAAAATAATCAACAATTTCCAAAGTAATAAAAAGAAATAAAGTTGAATTCAATTCGATATGGCCATGTCAAGTGAAATCCACTAAAATAATCAACATTTCCAAAGTAAGAAAAAAAAATAAGGTTAGAGAATTCAAAAACACAAACGCCCTCACTGAGGTGTTCGGCAAAGTAGGTATGTAATTAATAAACATCTTGTCTTCTTTTCCTCGATTCGACTCAATTAAACTAATAGAGAATCATATGGGTCCTTCACCAAATCATTAAACTAATAGAAAAACAATCGATGGAGTTGTATGTACAACATTGTAATGATGCACATGAACCACAAAGGGGTGTATTGAGCTTGAAACCAACTACCTATGTATATGGGTGTTTAACCAAAATACCAAACTAGGGCACTAAGCAAGGTACCCACACGATTGGTAGAAATTCAACCTATGGAGTTGTATGTGGAGATGTTGCAATGCACATGCATTATGAGGGGGCTAAACTTGAAACCAACTCCTTATGGATATGAGTCCTTAACCAAAACCCTAGACCAAAGCATTTGACAAGGTACCCATGTTATTGGTAGACATTCAACCCATGGATATGTATATGAAGTTGTAGTGAGACACAATCATTGTGGATAGGGAGAAAGGGGGGGTGACTTGAATCCAACTACTTGTGTATATGGGCCCTAGCCAAAACAATAGAGTGAGGTGTTTGGTAAGGTAGCCTTGTGATTAATGAACATCTTGTATTCTTCTCCTGCATGGAATCGATTCCATTGAATACAGCCATGTCAGGTAAAATCCACTAAAATAATCAACAATTTCCAAAGTAATAAAAGAAATAAAGTTAGAGAGCTCAAAAACACAAGCCCCCTTAGTGAGGTGTTTGGTAAGGTAGCCATGTCATTAATGAACATCTTGTCTTCTTCTCCTGCATGGAATCGATTCAATTTGATACATCCATGTCAGGTAAAATCTGCTAAAACAATCAACATTTTCCAAAGTAATAAAAATAAATAAAGTTAAATTCAATTCAATATGGCCATGTAAGGTAAAATCCACTAAAATAATCAACAATTTCCAAAGTAAGAAAAAAAAATAATGTTAGAGAATTCAAAAACACAAACGCCCTCACTGAGGTGTTTGGTAAAGTAGGTATGCAATTAATAAACAACTTGTCTTCTTCTCTTCAATTTGACTCAATTAAACTAATAGAAAATCATATGGGTCCTTCACCGAATCATTAAACTAATAGAAAATCAATCGATGGAGTTGTATGTACAACATTGTAATGATGCACAAGAACCACAAAAGGGGTGTATTGAGCTTGAAACCAGCTACCTATGTATATGGGTTTTTAACCAAAATAACTAACTATGGCACTAAGCAAGGTACCCACACCATTGGTAGAAATTCAACCTATGGAGTTGTATGTGGATATGTTGCAATGCACATGCATTATGAAGGTGTCGAACTTGAAACCAACTCCTTATGGATATGAGTCCTTAACCAAAACCCCAGACCAAAGCATTTGACAAGGCACCCATGTTATTGGTAGAAATTCAACCCATGGATATGTATATGAAGTTGTAGTGAGACACAAACATTGTGGATAGGGAGAAGGGAGGGGGTGACTTGAATCCAACTACTTGTGTATATGGGCCCTAGCCAAAACAATAGAGTGAGGTGTTTGGTAAGGTAGCCTTGTGATTAATAAACATCTTGTATTCTTCTCCTGCATGGAATCGATTCAAATCGATACGACCATGTCAGGTAAAATCCACTAAAATAATCAACAATTTCCAAAGTAATAAAAGAAATAAAGTTAGAGAACTCAAAAACACAAGCCCCCTTAGTGAGGTGTTTTGTAAGGTAGCCATGTCATTAATAAACATATTGTCTTCTTCTCTTGCATGGAATTGATTCAATTCAATACAACCATGTCAGGTAAAATCTGCTAAAATAATCAACATTTTCCAAAGTAATAAAAAGAAACAAAGTTAAATTCAAATTGATATGGCCATGTCAAGTAAAATCCACTAAAATAATCAACAATTTCCAAAGTAAGAAAAACAAATGTTAGAGAATTCAAAAACACAAACACCCTCATCGAGGTGTTTGGTAAAGTAGGTATGTAATTAATAAACATCTTGTCTTCTTCTCCTCAATTCGACTCAATTAAACTAATAGAAAATCATATGGGTCCTTCACCAAATCATTAAACTAATAGAAAATCAAACGATGGAGTTGTATGTACAACATTGTAACGATGTACATGAACCACAAAGGGGTGTCTTGAGCTTGAAACCAACTACCTATGTATATGGGTCTTTAACCAAAATAGCAAACTAGGGCATTGAGCAAGGTACCCACACCATTGGTAGATTATGAGGGTGTCGAACTTGAAACCAACTCCTTATGGATATGAGTCCTTAACCAAAACCCTAGACCAAAGCATTTGACAAGGCATCCACGTTATTGGTAGAATTTCAACCCATGGAGATGTATATGAAGTTGTAGCAACACACAAACATTGTGGATAGGAGAAGGGGGGGGGGGACTTGAATCCAAATACTTGTGTATATGGGCCCTAGCCAAAACAATAGAGTGAGGTGTTTGGTAAGGTAGCCTTGTGAATAATAAATATATGTCTTCTTCTACTGCATGAAATCGATTCAATTCAATACGGCCATGTCAGGTAAAATCCACTAAAATAATCAACAATTTCCAAAGTAATAAAAAAACACAAGCCCCTCAGTGTGGTGTTTGGTAAGGTAGTCATGTCATTAATAAACATCTTGTCTTCTTCTCCTGCATAGAATCGCTTCAATTTAATACAATCATGTCAGGTAAAATCTACTAAAATAATCAACAATTTCCAAAATAATAAAAAGAAATAAAATTCAATTCAATTCGATATGACCATGTCAAGTAATATCCACTAAAACAAATAACAATTTTGAAAATAATAAATAAATTCAGATAACTCAATAATACAACCCCCTCACCCCTCTCTAACCCAATGATGAAATCAAAAAGACCAATGACCTAGGGAGCTAAGAGGGCAAGATCTAGTAAGAATCCAAAGGATATAGATAGATAGATAGAAATAGAGTTTAACTGAGGAAGGGACCCATGTGCATCGCAATCACCGCACCCTACCTTCTGCCGGCAACTTTTTCCGGCCGTACTCCACAGCTCATCAACCTGCCGCATAACCCCACAACAAACCCGAAGTTAACCTCCTCTTATTATTTAAAAATCCTAATAAATACTAAATTTTGAAAAGAAAAAGATTACAAACACGCACGCATGTAGTTAGAGGTCGAACGGAAATTAAGGTTTTTCGAAGATCGTGCAAGCGAGACGACAGAAGGTATCAAATCCATGCAGGGAGAGGAGGCAATGAGGACAGAATACGAAGGCAAATCAAGCCAACCAAAATTAGGGTTTTTCGTTGTCGCTTTTCTTTATATTTTCTTTAATTCCGAAAACTGGAAGATAAATACAAGTTGAATTGAATGCATTTGAACGAACAGGCAAGATGATGCTTACGAACAATAAGTACAGTGGAGAAAGGTTTGTGGGCGTTGTTTCCCGCCTCACTGTGAGCATCTAATAGAGTTGTTCAGTTGGCAGGCAGTGGGTAGCAGTAGCAGCGGCAGGAGCAACAGGAACAGCATCATCAGATATTATTTGACAGCAGCGGCAACAGGACTGTAAACATGGTGTGTAAGTGTGTGTGGGTACCTATGTTTGTGTGTTGGTTGTGTCAACTCTCTTTCACTACTTGCTATCCATTTGGGTACGGTCTGAGTCTTTGAATGTGTGTCTGTCAGTTTGTTGCAGATGGGTCCTCCTGGCTACCTTTGGATCTGTGTTTTTAAATTTTTTCTTTCTGTACTTTTTGTAATTTAACCTTTCGGGAGAATAGGGTGCGGTGGTTCCAGTTGAATTATAACAACACACCCAATTGCCTTTTGATGTGTGTGGAATTCAGACTGGATTGGAATTGTAGAAAGTGGATTGGAATTCTAGGAAGAGGATGGGTGGAAGTGGCCATGAGTATGATGAGAATGGTGGTGGTTTGCAGGTGGGCTATGCATTGCAACACCAGAAGCCGGCATGGATGGAGGGACTGCTGAGTGAGAAGTTCTTTGTTGGGTGTGGGACTCATGACACTGCAAGAAAGAATGAGAAGAATATATACTGTTTGGATTGCTGCAAGAGCATATGCCCTCATTGCTTACCTGCACATCTCACACACCGCTTATTGCAGGTAACTAACCAATCTTTAATAATCTTTCGTTTTCTAATTGTGGTCTTTGGTTTAAGGAGTCTTCCATGTTGAACCTTTAATAATCTTTAAGTTTTAATTGTGGTCTTTGGTTTAAGGAGGTTTCCATCCCCAACTTTAATTTTTTTTTTTTTTTCCCGTCTATCATACATTTTAGAGAATTTCAGCCTTGGAAGCATTTTGGGGGTAGTTCAATTCTTTAAGATTTCTCTCGAAAAAAGTCAATTCTTGAATCTTTGCTTCCAAAAGGTAGAATGCGTGTCTTTTGTGAGTACAATTCTTGAAGATTCCTCTTGAAGCAGGTCAATCCTTGAGTCTTTTCTTTCAGAAGGTGGAATTTGACCCATCTGGCTTGGGAGTTTGCTCTCCTTCTAGAGTGAAGGTAGAATTTGGCCCATCTGTTAAGGGAATTTTCGCTTCTAGATTGACCGCTTTCTTTTTACAAAGAGTGATTTTATTCATGCATTTTTGTTTCAGGGCATGCACTACTGTTTTGTAAGGGATGTTGGTCTTTTATCCCGGACACGAAAGTGCAAGAATCAGAAATTTGCTTTCCTAGGCTTCAGCTTGCAGCTTACTGATTCAATTTTAACAGAATTCTGTTTGAAGTTTGCAGATGGTTATATTGTCCTGAGAGTCTCTTTGCTCTGTTTCTATGGTTATAATGTCCTTTAGAGTCTCTCTGCTCTTTTTTCTATCCTTAAAGACCATGATGATGGAAAATTCGTAAGTGTCCAGTGCGGACCTCTCAAGCCAATGGGTTTCCAATAATCGTGGAGAATCGTATGTTTCCTGAGCTTCCTTCACTCAAAATCAAAATCATTAGAACAATATGCTAGAAATGCATCGATGCAACAGGGTCCGAGGATTCGACCCGTTCAACCTTGATCTAGCTTCAGGGGATTGATGTCTCTCAGTTTTGCCAAGGATTTTGAAGTTCTTATACCGAAGATGTTGAATTTTGGTTCTTTGTTGAAGGGAAGCATGTCTTGCAGCCATGCAAAGCACAATAGGGTCCTTAGATTGGGGATTTCAGACTCGCCTTTCAATTTTCGATCTCTGTTAATTCTAACAACATTTTGAAGGGAAGCGAGTTTCTTATTGAACCATTTCTGTCAAAACTCGATCCATGTTTACTCTGAGGAGCAATTTGAAGAGAAATCTGTAAATAATGTCAGAATCCCCAAAACTACTCGTCAAAAGTTGATCCTTTAGTTGAATCTACCTTTGTTTAGAGTCGCGTTGTTTCTATCAAGCGAATCTCTTTGATTTCTGATCAGTGTATGAAAGTTTGATGACCTGTTTACTTCTTTGGAAATGTGCTTTTGGTTAGTCTGTATATTAAGTTACTACTAATCTGGCTGGTGCTCCAACAGATAGGAATTTGGTTAGCAACTTATTTGAACTGTGTTTCCTAAAATCAGCATCTCATTGTTTTTCTTGTGGGAATTTTCTACACTAGGTTCGACGTTATGTTTATCACGATGTTATAAGGCTTGATGATCTGGTGAAATTGATAGATTGCTCATATGTTCAGGTGAGTTAGTACTTTTGATGCAAGGCTGAATTCTCCATCCCCCTCAGAGTGTTTATTGTTGGCATTGATTTGAATTTTGCAATAGAAAATGTCACGAGAGGCAAGCTCCTTAAATTAGAAAAATATTCAAAATTCTCTTCAATAGTTTGAGAAGCAACAAAAGTCCTGATTACTGTCAATTACTGCTTTATTTTTCAGTCATATACCATCAACAGTGCGAAAGTGGTTTTCCTAAATCAGAGGCCACAGTCTCGGCCTTTCAAAGGATCTGGAAACATGTGCGGAACTTGTGAAAGAATCTTGCAGGAACCATATTGTTATTGCTCCCTAGCTTGCAAGGTTAGTAAAGTTCCTCATCTGTCAGTTTCATTCTCTAATAAAATTTGGGGTACAGATATCCTACTGATTTTCACTTAACTTTGTCATTTCCATTTGGGCTGGCACTTAGAAACTGGTAGTGATTTTCATCATGTCCCTGTATGAAAATTAGATGGTATTGTAAACTGCAGGTGGATCATATAGTGAAACAAGGGAAAGATCTCTCTCGGTATTTACATAAATGTGAAACTTTACCACTCTCTGATTTTGTGTTCACTCAACTGGAAAGCCTGAAGAGTGATAATGGAGATCTGGATGATGGGCAGATGACACCCAATTCAATTTTTGACAACCCATTATCTTCTGGATCCAGTGCTAGTGGAACAGTGGGTTGCAAGACCTTGGCATGCACCGCTACCACAGATTTTGTAAAGAAAAAGAGAAGCGGGCAAATTAGTCAATACTTCCCACCAACCCCAGAGGTGGTTGCATCTCTTAGTAGGAGAAAGGGCACTCCTCAAAGATCTCCTCTTTATTAGTAACCCTTTCACTTTCTCCATTGAATGTAAAGGTTTCTCTGTGCTTGTTCTTTTTCAATTTTTATTTGGGGCCAATCAGATTCACAAACAAAGCTAAGAATGAAAAATTCCTTAGTTAATATGTCTGCCATGACTTAATCTGCCATAGTTAATATGTCTGCCATGACTTAATTTGCCATGGTTTTTGGTGATAATTATATTATCTCGGCTATATAGAGAAGGGAAATCTGCAGGGCTGCTCTAGTTAGACCCATTCCCTTGTGTTCTCAGAACTGATTAGGAGGACAGGATACTTATTCTGTTAGGAGTATAGTTTGCAGCTTGCAAGCCCTGAACAAAGGCCATGTTGTTTTGAGGCTTGCAATTTTGAATGCAATTATGTTAGTGTGCAGTATGAAGAAGGTCAAAGTTGTATGGAAGGTCAAAAAGATAAGGCATGTGCATGCCAATACTTGTAACAGAGATATACTTTATAATTTCTTGCTTAATTTATGGAGATCTGGTTATCTTTACTTTGCCTAGTATTCTGAAACTTTGTTTATACTTTTCATTTCTAAGACGGGGGACTCCAAAATAACTGTGAAACGAAATAAATACAACGCAGATGTTATATACTGCTATAGGTAAAAGAAAGGGCCTGTTTTTTTTTTAAGATTATTTGACAGTGCTTTAAATAAGTGAATCTATTGGTAAATTCAAAAAAAACTTTTCCGCTTACATATTAATATTTTGGCTGATGTGATGTCCTGTTATTTGTATTATTTATAATGTTATTTGTATTATTTATAATTTTAAATTGTAGTGATTTATGTGTTATGTTAAAATTCAGTTACACAATTATAATTTTTTTGTTTTTAAAATTTATGTATTATATTATTAATTAAATTTTCATATTTACATTTATTTTTCAATTTTTAATTTTATTATAATAATAATAATTTATTGATAAAGTCTAAGGAGTAAGGAGGTATACATACCCTACATTCTAGATTTGAACTTGTAATCTTTTAGAAGGAAACACATTCTTAATAAAAAAAGCTAATTTTTTTTATCAAGAAAAAGTGTCTTCAAAGTAAAGAATAAAAAAAGCTAAGGAGATATACATACCCTACATTCTAGATTTGTAATCTTTTAGAAGGAAACACATTCTTAACAAAAAAAAACTAACTCTTTTTTTATCTAGAAAAAGTGTTTCCAAAATAAAGAATAAAAAAAGTTAAAGAGGTATACATACCCTACATTCTAGATTTGAACTTGTAATATTTTAAGAGGAAACACATTCTTAACCAAAAAAACTAACTTTTTTTTTATCTAGAAAAAATGTCTCCAAAATAAAGAATAAAAAAAACTAACTTTCTTTTATCTAGAAAAGTTTCTCCAAAATAAAGAATGTCTTCTAAAATAAAAGTTTATAAGAAATTACAAATTATCAAAAATAATTTCCAATAATTTTCTAATAAATTTGCTATTTTTTTAAATAACAAAAAGTATAAGCATATGTTAAGATAATACTAAAATATAGAGGTTTATAAAAAGTTGCAAATTATTCAGTAAAAAAAACATATTTTCCAATAATTATATAGCAAATGTAAAAAAAAAATTTAAATGGTAAAAAGTATAATGTTAAATTCACAATAATAATGATAGTAATATAACTCTTCAAAGGTAATTTGCAAGCCTAGAGTCTATAAGGTACTCTTGGGGATTAGGAGGCTTTGGCACTCAAAGATGATTATTCGAATATTGGTTAAAGGATAAAGGACCTATTGTCCGGGGAGAATTGGACGGTCAGCAGAGCCCTATCTTCAATTGTCTTCCCCTCACATTCAAGCATCTAAAGGAGTTACTCCAATTTAGCCCCATGCACGTGTGATTTGGATCTATTAAGGGTGGCAATGACCTCAAACAATCAGATAGCAGAGAGCTAAGGTATCATATTTGAGTTTGGGGAAGCTCAAGTAGGAAGTTATCCAATGGTCTTTCATTGTCATTACAACAAAAAAATCCTCGGCCTTTTTGTTTCCTCTCTAAGATGTCATTACAACAAAAAATCCACGACCCTCAGGTATTTCTGTTTACTCTCTAAGATTAGAACCTCTCTCCAGTTCTTTTCGAGATAACCAAAGGGATATAACAATGATACAATTAGTAAAATTCCTTTTGTTAATTCACATGTCGGTAACATTGTAGAAATTTAGTTTTTATCTCTCAGGTGTTGGGCTTATCTCCTTGATGCCTTTGATACTTGTCAATTCTGGTCGAGTCTCCTTGTTGATTCACAAAGCCATGAAATTTCCTCTAATTTGTTGTTTAACCCTATCCCTTTTCCCAAATTTGACTGCATTCTCGTGTCTTTGTGCCCTTCTTGGCATCAATATACGATATGGTTTCCAAGAGGGTTGCATTTGTCAAGTATTTAAATGAGGGGGAACTTCCTTCCTGGGTTTTCACTCACATGATACATCTTGCTTTGCTCTCAGGCCATAAGGAAATTGTTGGTATATTTTGGTCAACACCCACAGGGCTCACTTTCTAGCCAACGATACAAGGTTAGTAGGAGACCTGATTTTTGACAAAAACTAACACAGTTTTGTTCTCCAACATATCACTCAAATTTTCAAATTATAAGATACAGTGGGAAATAATTATGGCAAGGAGTGGAAACTATAGTGCCCCATTCGAAATTCTGGGGATTTGGGATACATAGACAATCTCATAAGCAAGGGAAGGCCAATACACAATGGATCCTTCATGGGGAGAAATTAAAAAAAAAATTGTGACGGTATGAAGACATCTCGGGTGCAACTCAGGGAATATGCTGCAATGCAAAATTTAGCACTGTGGATCAAATGATTAAGGTCATGTTTTAGCGCACTGAGTCGATTGAAATGGAGAGCCATCAAACCTTTGGTCTTGAACATATAGTCGCCATGCTTTCAGAAAGATTAGACTCCCTTGAACAAGAGTACTACCAGTGCAGAGCTAGAGATGAAGAAAAACAATGAATTAGGGAACAATGGCAAGCCTCTTGCGCCATATGGACTCTATGGAACAATGCATCAACTTTGAGCAACAACAATACCGCAACAATCTAATTCAAGCTCTAATAACCAAATTGCAGGAAACCAACAAACTGGAAACTCTGAAGATGCACATGAAAGATGGGAAGTGGAGTCAATGGAGACATAAGACAATACACCAAACCAAGCATTATTTCGAGAGAAGGAGAAACATGAACTCATATTGAATATTTTTCAAATATATTTTGTTATTAAAACAATTTATTAAAGTATATATTTTTATTAATGTAAAAATGAATATAATAATTTATATTTATATGAAAAAATCAAGAACGATAAGCAAAAAATAAAAATAAAAAATCCATTACTCAACAAAATGGAAGAGAATAAGTGAAAACATATTACTATACAAAATAATTCAATTCTAATAATATTAAATGAGAAGATATTACTATAATATTTTATATTTTTTTATAAAGAAATTAAATAATAATAATGAAAAAGTTTGTAAAATTAAAAAATTTAAATGAAAACAATTCAATAATATTAAATGAGAAGATATTATTATAATATTTTATATTTTTTTATAAAAAAATTAAATAATATTAATGATGAATTATAATAATAATGAAAAAGTTTATAAAATTAAAAAATTTAAATGAAAACTTAAAATTCTAGAAAGTTAATTTGTTAAAAATATTTAAAAAATAAAAATAAAATTTTAGAAAATAAATTTATAAAAAATTTAAAAAGTAAAAATAAAATAAAATTATTAGTAATATTAAAAAAATATGTTTATAATAATAAAAAAACTATTTTATTATTTTCAAAATAAATAAGAAATTCAAACAAATTGAAAATTATTTATAAAGATTTTTTAAACAATTATTTAAGAAAAAGGTAAAATCACAAAATTATAAAGATTTTTCAAACAAGTATTTAAGAAAAAGGTAAAATCACAAAAACTTAAATAAAGTGGTAAGATTATGAACCTATATAAATTCTAAAATCAAATAACTAGATTATAAAGATAAAATATTATGTTTAGTAGATAAAATAATATCTCGTGAAGGAATTATTAGAATGATTATATTAAAGAAAAAAACAAAATAAAAAAACTTAAATTAAATAGTAAGATTATTAACATATATAGAATCTAAAATCAAATAATAAATAATAAATTAAAGGACTATGTGAATATGTTCTACAATAAATAAATTATTAAGATTATAGAAAAATGTAAAAGCAACAATAAAATGTAATTACTTTTTTGAATTTTTTAAACAAAGTTCCATATCTTTATGTTGATAATCACTTTACCTTCAATTTGTTTCAAAGTTTTGTTGGACCAAGTTATTTTACTTTTAAAAAGTGGTGTTTTAAATTGTTGAGATAGAATAAATTAGTGTTTCGATTGAAGTTTAAGTAATGTATCAAATAAAATTACATTTGAACTTGTTTATTATCTTTAATAATATTATAAAAAGTAATTTTAATATATAAATTTAAAAAAAATAAAATCTAAGTCAAATATTTTGAACCATTATTTTATTTAAATTTAAAAATATGAAAAACCACATCATTTACCTAATCACAAATTTAATAATATAAATTGTTTATATTATATCAAATTTAATAATATAAATGGTTTATATTATTTCACTATGGAACAACATCTAAAAATATGAAAATCTTCATAATTATCCTAATAAAAAATTTGATAACTTAAATAGTTTATATTATTTCACAATCAACAACTTTTCAAATAAGGAGAGACCTTATAAATAAGTTGTTAATTTCCCATACAAATTTTAAATGAAATAATTTTTTTACATTTTATAAATCATAATATTATAAACAAATACAACTTTTTTAAAAGTGTTTTTAGTTAGTATGTATATTAAGTTACTATACTAGTCAAGCTCATGCTCCATGCAACTTTTTAAAAAGTGCTTTTTAAGTTAGGATGTATATTAAGTCACTACTAGTCAAGCTCATGCTCCAATACATTAGGAATTTGGTTAACAACTTATTTTTATCATGTTTTTTTTAAATCTTCATTTTATTGTTTTTCGTGTGACTTTTTTGTGATAGGTTGAATGTTATGTTTATATTGATGTTATCAAGATTGATAATCTAGTGAAATTGATGGATTGTTTATATGTTCAAGTGAGTTAATACTTTTTCTATAAGGTTGAATTATCAACTCATGCTCCAATACATTACGAATTTGGTTAACCACTTATTTTTATCATGCTTTTTTCAAATCTTCATTTTATTGTTTCTTTTGTGTGAATTTTTGTGTGATAGGTTGAATGTTATGTTTATCTTGATGTTATCAAGATTGAAGTGAAATTGATGGATTGTTTATATGTTTAAGTGAGTTAATATTTTTTTAAAAGGTCGAATTCTCCCTTTATCCTTTAGTGTTAGAATTGATTTGAAATTTGCAATATACAATGTGATTGTAAACTTTTTAAATTAAAAACTTATTTCAATTCTTCTTCATTATCAAAAAAGTTTCTTCTTATTATTACTTTATTTTTCAATGCTACACCATCAATAATGTGAAAGTGGATTTCCTAAATCAAAAACCACAATCTTGTTCTTCCAAAGGATTTGGTAATGTGAAAAAAACTAATAAAAAAATGTTGAAAGAACCTAATTGTTATTTTTGTCTTTTTTTCCAGCAGAAAAAATTGCTCAATTATATATTAAAATATAATGTGTTTTCTCAACAAGATTACAATAGCAAGATAGATAGCCCTAGAAGGCAAGTCTTTCACTCGCAGTCGGGCTTCATGCCAATTAGGCGGAGAAAAGTAGTGTTGTTGCAATAAATATTCAAGAAGAGAAATGTTATCAAAAAGAGCTCTGCCAAAGTATTGTCAAGACAAAGGGCTAAGAATGAACTGTCCTAAAAAAAAATTGTGGCGAGAGTGGGGCCCTCATGTCCATCCAGCCAATGGGTATATGTAATTAGGTCATCTTTCCCTTGTAATGTTGTCTTTGATAGGAGGTCGACTTCCAGGTCGTACTCTCAAGATGTATGAGTGTAAGTGAGCTTCTTAAATTGGCATTGAAGTGTTCTTATTCTGTCCTTCTAGGCCAATAGGGAGATGGTATGCAACTTGTTTTTATGATTTAGCCAGTCGATGATAACTCTTGAGTCCCCGATCAATTGAAATGTTCAACATGCAGTCTAGAGGCCAAATGAAGTGTAGCCCAGGCACCCAATAGTTCTGCCCTTGTGTTGGTGCCCGGGCCGCAACAAAAAGTCCATCTATAAAAAGAGATTTTGTTAATTCTAATCAGTCCACCTGCGCCACTTATAGTGCCACTAAGTTGAGTTGCTCCATCGAACCAGCCCATTGGAGTATCCTCAATAAGAATAGGTTTGACTAACTTTTTTATTTTTCCCAATTCTGGATGAAGGTTTTTCCAACTTTGGTACCGTCCAAGGACTTTATAGACTACAATGTTGATGGAAGGAGGTTTGTTTTCAAAGATTTTTATATTTCTAGTCAACCAAATAAACCAATTCACAAACAGAGGAAGAATCTTGAAGATGTGTTCACTGGAAAACCAATGTTCAAAGCATGTAGTGAGGGAGATCCCATTCCAAGCGGTATTGATGTTGTTTACCTGAACAATCTTGTCCCAAACATGGTGAGTAAAAATGCATTGGGTGAAGAGGTGGTTAACTGATTCTGCATCTTTGTAGTAGAGTTGACAGAGATTGGGGCCAACCCATCCTTTTCGTTGGAGGTTATCCCAGGTGGGGGTTTTATTTTCAACTGACAACCAAGTAAATAGCTTGATTTTTAGAGGGAGTTTCCAATTCCAGAGTTGCAAACATCATCCACTGATGTTTGGCTGCCAGACAGATTTTGTCATGGCTGTGTAAATTTTGTTCACTGTGGTAAGGCCCGTGTTGTCCCCTCCGTCCCACAAGAATAAATCATGTGCATTGTGTAGCAGAATACCCGCGCGATTGAGCTCTAAGCAGTACGAATTCCACTCAGTGTCCAAGCCTGATGGAAGTTCCAATTCGGAGTTGGTTTTCCATCTTGCAATCGGGGGTCCGTGAGCTGAGTGCGCCACAACCTAAAAGAGGTAGCATATGCATTTTGAGTTTAATTAGGTGATTAATGGAGGGGAAAGAAGGAATTATGTACGAGCCCTATGATGTGATCCTATCCGATTAAAATGTTGTGACCATAGCCCGGTTTCCAGGTGAGTCCTCTCAAAATCCAGTGCGTTGAGGTTGCTAGATTCCTCCAGAACTGTGAGGCAGCTTGGGAGAGAGGAGTGCCAGTCCAGAACCAGGAAGCAACAAAGGTAAAAGGAAGATATTTGTCCTTAATTACAGAACTTTAGATGCCCCTTGTGGTCAGGACACGCCAGAGAGAGTTGGTAGCTAGAGCGTTGTTGAACTTGTAAATATTCTTGAACCCCTATCCACCCTTGTTTTTAGGTTTAGCCTGCGATTCCCAATTGCAGAGATGTAGCTTGTGGTGTTCGTTGCTGCCCGACCAGAGGAAATTGTAGGAAATTTTTCTTAGTCTTTCCAGGACAGATGTAGGTATAGCTGCAAGTGCCATCCAGTAAATCAGTTGTCCTTCGAGGGCGAATTTAATGAGAGTGTAGCAGCCTCCTATGGAGAGCCATCTATTACACCAGTGGTGAATTTTTTTTCTACCTTGGCAATGAGCCAGTCCCAGTCTGAAGCCTTGTAGTGATCTGCTTTTAAGAAATACCCAAGGTACTTGAAGCCAAGTGAGAGATGGATAAAATTATGAGGGAAGAGATCCTTCAACTGATCCAAGTCAGGAACTTGTAAGTTGGCGAAGTGGAAAGTGGATTTTGACCAGTTAATATGTAATCACGAGGTGTTGCAAAAGATCTTTAAGAGACCAGAAATATCCCTCCATTCAAGTAGGTTGGCATTGGTCATTATAAGAACATCAACAACGAAGAGAAAATGAAGAATTTTTACTAACCTTGATACCTTGATCCCAGTGATCATGCCCTCAACTTGGCTTTTTTTTAGGAGGCTTAAACCTTCCATATCCAAAATGAACAAGAGCAGTGATAGAGGGAAGCCCTGTCGAAAGCCTCTGCCGCTCTGGAAGAAAGATGAAGGTTCTCCATTGACTAACACAACAAAATTTTCACTTGTGACACAACTCATAATCCAGTTTAAGGTGGATTGGTTGAATCTAATATGGATTAAAATCAGTCTGAGGAAGTCCCAGTCTACACAGTCAAAAGAATTTTTTAGATCAAGCTTGAGGATGAGTGCACGTAATTTTTTTGGTGAATGTTGTGTAAGCATTCATTAGCAATACCAATGGTGTCTAAAATTTATCGGCACTTTAAAAAGCCCAGTTGTTCGCTTGACAGAGAGCGTGAAAGGATGGGTTTGAGTCTGGTGGCAATGATTTTTGAAATGAGCTTGTAGCAGAGATTGTAGAGAGCAATCGGTCTATAGTCCCCAAAGGTGGTCAAATGATTTTCTTTCAGGATGAGTGTCAAGAAAGTAGAGTTTATAGCTCCAGAAATCTTACCATGTATCATGATGTCTTCCACAAGCTCCAGGAGCTCAGACCCAACCCAGTTGATGAAATGTATATAGAACTCAATGGTCCAACCATCAGGGCCCGGACTTTTATCCGTAGAGAAAGATTTTAATGCATCCATAACCTCATGAAGTGTACAAGGGTTGTCCATGTTCATGGAGTCCTCAACCAAAACCAAGCGAGTGAAGAGATGTGTCATAGTGATATGGTCTTGTAGAGTGACATGAGACCTTGCCTCATAGAGAGTATTAAAATAACTGGAAGTTGCGGACTTGATGTCTTGTTGACCTCTGTGAATGATACCAACATCATCAGTGATATCCCAAGTGTGTTTTTTATTCTTGGATGAGCTAGCAAAGCGATGGAATAATTTTTTGTTAAGATCGCCACATTTTAACCAATTAATTTAGCTTCGTTGCCTCCAAAGTGCTTCATCAACAAGAAAGAGTTTATTCCTCTCTGATTCAAGTAGATTCAAATTTTGGAATCTGTCCCCATAGTAACTAGCATGTGTGTCAAGTTGAATCAATTCTTTTATATTTTGTTCCAGGGAAAGTAGCATGTGCAGTGAGTGCCTTCGGTGGTGAGAGACCAACTTTTTTATACAGTTTTTTAAATGTTTGAGTTTCTAGGAAAATCGTTGTTGTATTCCATCTTCTCTCTGGAATATATGATCTATCCAGGCTGTGTGTACAGTGGAAATAAAGTATTGTTCCGCAAGCCAACATGAATTTAGCTTGAAAGGATAGTGTATGCGAGTTGTCGGAGATCCGAATTGAAGAAGAATCGGAGTGTGGTCTGAAAGGAAAGGTAAATCCACCCAAGTTTTGATTCTATCATCAACATTAGAAAGATTTACTGAGATATAGAAGCGGTCTAAACGCTTGGAAATATAATCCTGACCCACTCTGTCGTTTCACCATGTTGGAGCCAAGACGTCTGGAGGGAAGTCTACTAGTCCATGAGCCGAAAAAAGAGCTTTGAAGAAATCGGTCAGTGGGTCTTGTGCAGCAACAACACCCCATACTTCGCCCGAGCTAGTGATGAAGTTCAGATCACCAACAATTATTAAGTTTACATGATCAAGTAGACCTCTAGATTCCACTTTTCCCCAGAAGGTTTTCCTATGTGTGCAAGGACCATATGAGTTGAGAAAATTTATCTGTTGGTTGTTCCACCTACAAGATCTAGATAAAAAGATGCCACCACATCTCAAGTATGGAATTAAATAAAAAGGAGAAGGATCCCAAGTGGCAGCAAGACCACCAGAATTTCCCAGTGAGTTAACTGAGCAAGAGTGCCACTCTAGGCGGAAATTATTAAGAAAAGTTCTAGTTTTTTTCCCATCAACCAATGTCTCCTGTAGGAAAATAATATATGGGGAATACCGAGAGAGTAGTCTTCTGAAAGCAGGGGATTTAAGGGGGGGCCCCACCCCTCTGATATTGAGGGAGAGCAAGATCATTATTTGGTTCTCGCTAGGGATTTCATGCCTCTAAGCGCCCCAATACCAGTGTGTTGAGAAGAAGAATCAGTGGTAAGTGAATGAATGGGTTCCTCTTTACGACGAGTGCTTCTTGTTTTTATTGGTGAGTGTTCATACCCAGTTCCTCTTGACCAAGTGTGAACTTTTTCAGTATCTTCTCCAGAGGGGTCCTTGTGTCCTGAGCTCCCCTCCTCGGTGGATGGCTTGATAACTGACTTCCCCAGGAAGGTAGGTAGAGGGACTGGTGAGAGGACTTCTTTGTAGGATGGGAGCAATGAGTCTAGGATATTAATAAGAGTGTTATCTTCTAACTGGGATCCACTGGCGCTTGGTTGTGAGTGATCCGTCCTCTGAGCAGGAAAAGCTATTTCTGTGCTAGTAGGTTCCAAAAGAGTATCAGGTAAACAGGTAGGGAAGGCCCAATATTGGTCACTAGACTAGGGCATAGAAGGAGGTGGCATTGAGAAATAGGTAATGGTTGTAGGGAGGTTTACTCTCGAGGAGAAGGCCTGAGATTGGTCATTCGTTGTAGGCGTAGAGTGAAAAGACGTCAGGCAGGGGGTGGAGGTAGTAGGGGGGAGGGTTGGTGGGAGAGGTGGTTGGAGAGGGTCAGGTATAGTGGTGAAGGGAGGGGAGGTAACAGGAAGGGACAAGTGAGGGACCCGCTGGCAGGAGGAGTTTTATAAGGAGGAGGCGTCCATAGGAAGTTCAATCTGAGTTGGATCCAGTCAATGGAGGGTAGTGCCCAGTATCTGAGCAACAACATTGTCCAGCAGATCTTTTTCCCAAGAGATAAGAGAGAAGTAAAATGATGGGCAGATGGAATTGAGCTTACCAATGATTGAGTCTGGGGTGGCTTGCTCTTCAAAGTTTGGTAGGTCTAGAAAGGTAAGATGGGTGTTCACATCTGGGGAATCCATCCTGGAGGATAGTTTGAGCATTGTTTCCACTGATTGATCCACTTCTAGTCGACTCGGGTAGGCGTTTCTAAGGTGGTATGTATGTCTACAGAGTGTACACCTGAATGGGATGCCAAGATAGTCCAGAGTATGTCGTAAGTGTTGTCCTGGCCATTCAATGTCGATAGGTTCCGAAAATCTGTCGTGTATGTCTATCTCCACCATGACTATTGCCATTTTCTTTGTTGAGCCTGTGAGAGACTGTGGGTCTATGAAAATGAAGCGACCAAGAGCAATGCCTATAGCCTCAAGGGATTTCAAGTTCCATAGGTGTAGTGGAAGTCCTGGGAAGAGAACCCATAAATGTCTCCAGTGGAAATAGTCCTAAGAAGGATCGAAACTGATGTGCCAACACTTGAGCATGAGGCTACCACCATCTAGTATATAGAGACGATCCAATATTGTAGTAGTGTCCTCCGGTGTATTAATCGGAAGAAAAGCCAGCCTCGAGTTAGGTAGGATATCTCTGGAGTATAACCCAGCAGTGGCTGCCAGGTTGCTTATACCCAATCCACAAGGTTAAGTCGATATAGATGTTTATATGAGATCCTACCCACCAGTGCACAGAGGCTTAACGAGACAGAGTCCTCAAGGCCAATATCCTGTCCAAGAACCATTTTCCTCTTTGGTTTTTTTAGCACCAGGGTCTGGCCTGTGTATTTGAGCAGTTTCTTGTGGTAGCTCTAGAATGAGTATTGTGCCTGGAAGAGCCCATGGGCTTCCATTGAGAAGGGTTAGGGAAAGATACACAGATGGTTGAGGTGATATAAGGGTCTAATGGTCTAGTGCCAGGGAGAGAGGAATGGGAGAGAGGAGCTGAAGGATTCTGAGACAAGAGAGAGGACTGACGAGGTTGTAGTACGAAAGAGGATGGGAGAGTGTGGAGAGCGGTTGGTAGAGGAGTCGAGGGATGTGTAGGATAGTTTGGTGGGGTTGATATGGAAGATATGGGGTTAGAGGAGGAGCAACAAAGGTGAGAGGTCCTCAGACTAATGGTGGAGGTTTGTGCAAGTCTAACCAGTTCATCCATTGAGGCATAGAGAGCCTCACTATTCCAGAGGGCATCGTTAGCGATTAGTGCACTAACATCGCTCTCCATCAGAGTGAATATCAAGGTTGGTAGGTTCCAATGTGATGAGATGACATCCTTTGGCAGAGTGTGTAAGATGGTCAGTGGGCCAGTCCAACGAAGTGTAGGAGACTGGAGAGTACATAGAGTTGAAAAAGAAGTGGGTATAAGTGGAGGGACAGAGACAGGCCAGTGTGTTGGGTGACCAGTTTGATCAATGCATGTTCCTCAAGGTTCCAACAGGTGTTAAACTAGATAGGTGAGGAGAGGATTAGTAAAATGATGTTGATACGTGACAGGAAGGTCCAAGGCCTTCAGGATAGTTGTAGCTCCCATGTTGATCAAGCACAAAGTTTAATGGATGTCGATGTTCTCAAACTGCAGGAGCAAAAATGAAGTAGGAAGAGTAGGTAGGTTGTTAGAGGAAGGGAGCTTATTTTTCCAAGAGGGTCCATGGCCGCCTAAGGAAGTCCCAATTTCTTACTTCCTCTTTTTAGTTTCTTCAGAATGCAAAGACTTAAAATATAAAAACGCTCACCATCACATTTTATTTCAAGGTTAGTAATGTTCCTCATCTTTGAGTTTCATTATGTTTCTTGTAAAATTTTGGGTACAATCATCCTATTAATTTTGACTTAACTTTTTCATTTTCATTTGAGCTAATATTTATAAATTGATCATGGTTTTTACCATATGTTGTTGTCCAAATGAAAAGTAGATGGTATTATGATTTGCAAGCAATTCATATAATTAATTAAGGGAAATATCTCTCACAATATTTACATAAATGTGAAACTTCACCACTTTGATTTTTCAAGGGAAATATCTCTCACAAAGTTTACGTAAATGTGAAATTTCACCACTTTGATTTTTCATTCATACAACTTGAAAACTTGAATAGTGATATTGGAGATTTAGACGACACTCAATTCAATTTTTGACAACCCATTCTCTTTTGGATCCAATTCTAGTGGGACATTGGGTTGCAAGGCTTGCACGTCTAAAGAGAAGTGGGTAAGTTTGTCCAAACTTTTCACCAAATACGAAGGTTGCATCTCTTAGTAGGAGAAGCGACACTCCTCAAGGATCTCGTTTCTATAAGTAGCCTTTTCACTTTCTCCATTGAATGTATTGGTTTTTTTTTATCTGTTTTTTTTTTCACTTTTCTTTAGCAAATTATTCACTTTTATTTAAAAAACTTCTTCTGTCAAAGTTTTTGGTGATAATTATATTGTCTCAATCATATAACTAAGGGAAATTTGTAGGATTTCTTTAGTTATACCCATTCCATTACATTTTCAAAATTGATTCTTCTACATGTTAATGTTGTTGGTTATTTGGCTAGTTTTGTGCCAACAAATGCCCATTCAAATCCTTTTGGATGAGGTGTACTAGTCTATGTCAATGAGTTTACTAGGGATGTCATCCATGAATATGGGGAAACATACCTTGAGTTTCCCCGTGACTAGTAAACCTATTGGCGTAGACTAGTGTGTCTCACTCAAAGGGATTCAAATGGACACCTATCAACATGGAACTAGCAAAATACCTAGCAACTTTGGTGGAAACCAGTTGAACTAACCCATTGAAATTATATATAGAAAACCTTGTGAGAAAACTCAAGTTATGCTTCTCCATATTTGTGGATAACATCCCTTGTAAACTCATTAGCATAAACTACTACCCCTCACTTATTGAGATTCAAATGAGCACCTATTAACATGCTGTGAGTATAAAACTAACATAATCCCAACAACATTGATAATAACTAATTAAACTAATTCTTTAAACTTATATCTCATCTAATTTATATCACTATAACCAATATTTTTAAAATATTAATTTATAATCTAGTATGAAGATGCTAAACAAACTTATTAAAAAAAACTGCAATATATTTGTTGTCTATATATTGAATGAACCCAACCAAGCATTTAATTGAATCCAAAAGATTATTATATTTAATGTATATAAATTGAATGGACCCAACATTTAAGCATTTAATTGAATCCAAAAGATTATTAAAGTAGTACGAATCCATAATACATCTATACTTGGAATTTACTTAGATGTATAGAGCATATGACAAACTATGTAATTTTTTATATTGTAAATATTATTTTGATGTTTAGAGCATAATAAGATCATAAATTTGGTATTTTAAAAAAATATTATAAATGGCATTATTATTCATTAAGAGGGGCTTCCGATTGTCGTTTTGTTGGTTTTTTTCCTGACATGGGTAATAAAAGTGGTACAAATATAATTAACATGTTCCAAATCTTAAATTCAAACACTAGATCTTAAAAGAGATAATAAAAAAAATAACAACATATCTTTCGATTTTACAATACTAATTTTCCATTAAAAAATTGCTATTATATTAGGAATATTAGGGTATCGTTTTATACAGCGCTCTCTCATCCACAAGTTCAATTTTCTACCTTATTCATGGCTATGCCCATGGGTAAGAGACTTTCATTGTTACTTCATTTAAATATTTTTTTATTAAAATTATTAATAAAAAAATTGATAATTAAAATAGGAATTTGTATTTTAAATTAATTAAGTTAAGGAAAATTATATGTTAATGATGTATGTTTTGAAAGATAATTGGAGGAAGGAAGAGTGATGGAGGATGTATACCTAGTGGACTGCTCTTTAGATCCATAGAAGCATTGTGTAAGGATTTCATTTTCCCCTCAAATGAGAAGGTTTTGTGGAAATGGTCTTTAAGGAGCGATGAAACTTAAAGGTGGGAAGAAGAGAGAGTTGTTGAGATCCTTCGGGCCAAAATAACTCTGTGGGAGGTTTATTTTCCACAAATATAAGAGGGTCCAAAATCCCTTATCCTAAGTTTTGGGTAATATGTTTTGGTCGTCCATTTGAATTGGAATTGTCCCATCAAGGAGAATGAAGCTAGAATAATTTTCAAACATGGATCCACTACAAGGCATGAAACCCCATAGACCTATAGAAGCCCTTGGACCCTTGTTCTCCACTAGGGACAAATCACGAGAAGATATGGTTCTTGAATCAAGCATCCTATATAATCTAAGTGATACATAAGTATGGGCACTTCATAAAATTATTAAAAAGGGAGAAAGATCATGCTCATATATTTTTCCCTTCACATGTAAGGATTCCATACCAAACTAGATGCATCCAACATCAAATGTCATTGGAAGTGGGGAAAAGATCAAGTAAAAGAAACCTCAAGTAAGGGGGGATTTTGAAGCTAGACTAGAGGTCAACCTAGCTTATGTTGTGGCTACTTGTGACTAAATTAGCTAGGAAGAAGGACATTTTGGTAAGTTTCCCCTTGGAAACTATATCTCTTGTAACCCTCTTGAACTTGGTTTTCAAAAATTGTCGGTATAAGAACCACTAGGTGGGGGATTATGAGAGAACAAACCTCAGAAGGAAGGGCTTTGCTAAAAATAGTATAAGACCAAAGATGAAGAAAATAAGATATGTAAAATTACTAAAAGAGAATATGGAGTTAGTCTTTGGATAGGATGTAATGATCAAACAAATAGGGCTTAACTTGGAGACACTTGGAGACAACCCTTATAGGGAGGTTTCATGGCAAAACCATCTCTAATAAAACCTTCACTATATGGATAAAGAAGGATTAGAAACAATAACTAGGATATGCCCTAATCGTCCACATCTCGGGCAAGGGGTGGATCACTTTCATATATAAAATGGAAGGGATAGGGACTTAATAGGGAAAGGCCATCAATGGCATTGGGATAATGCCATCTTATCCTTGAAGAAATGACATCCCCATTTTGATGCTTTAAATAAATATTTACTAAAGTTTTCCCCATATGGGTTAAACTTTCCTATTTTACCTTGATAATGTGGCAAGAAAGGTGTTTGAGAGCAATTGGGAATAGAATGGATAGAATTCTAGGCATAGATATTTGAAAAACCTCAATAAGGAAATGAAATCTATTTCCAAGATATATGTGAAAATGAGTCTAAGTGGTTGCCTTCTTGATGCCATGGAAATAGAGATTGGAAGATACAACTATCAAAAATAGATAGATTAAGTTCAAATCACCATCATGTGCACCATATGCAAGGAATATATGAGTAATTAAAAATAAAATGTCAATATTGATGATGGGGATATTCCAAAGGAGGTTAGGGAATAACCCAAGGTTTTTAAGAAAATGAATGTTGAATTCTTGAGTAGTTTAACCTTGACAAAGGGAAAGGAGAAGGAAAACAAAGAGGGAGGTGATCAAAATACCTCTTATACTATAGCAAATCAAATCATCCAAAAATTGAATAGTGTTAAGAAAAAGAAATATTTTTTTCAAAAACTCTGAAGGTTTTAACTTAGAACAAGAAATGAAGATGATTTTTGGCCACAAGGGTGAGAAGCGGGTAACTCCTAAGAAATTGGAAGGGGAATTTTTCATTGACATAATTCTTATAAAGAATAAAGATAAAATAAAGGAACCACCCCAAATAAACAAAATCAAAGGTATGTTGAGAGAATATGGGGGTGGTGGGGAGGCATGAACAAAGGAATCAATATTAGAGATCATAGGTACACTAAGATTTTGGACCATAAAAGACAAAGAAGTGGAAGAGGAACCCTCTTTTATCAAAAGACCCAAATTCCAGGATTATGAAAAAGGTGGAATCCTTGTCTTTGAAGCTAGTATGCACACTTCCTCCTTTACCGCGAATGAGGAATATGCCCCAAAAATGAAGAAAAAATACCACCTTAGGTTTGCATTTAGGAGATCAAATAGAGGATAAGTTGTGATTGAAGGTGGTTTGGTTACTATACCAACACACTCTACTTCACAATTTGGACAAGGTAGAAGGTCATACTTGGTGTTAGTACAATATACAGAAAAGAAGGAGGAACAAAAAGGAAAGTAATGGATAAATTTTGGGGCCCTTGGAGAAAGGAAGGCCTCTATAAGAGATAAGAAATGATTATGCTTTCCATAAATATTCATGGGTTTGGATCTTCCCATGAAAAAAAAGATCCATAAAGTAGGTAGTAGATAAATATAAGCTACATATATTCATGTTTATAGAAACAATTAAAGGAGTAAATGAAGCCAAGCACACTTTGAGCCAAATGTTTGTTGGATGGAATTCTAAAATTTTTGGAGTTATAGAGAGATCATATGGGATTTTAATGGATTGGAAGAACATTGTTTAGAGTAGGGATTACTCCCTTTTTAATTATACTATCTTCATAAAATTCTTCTCCAAACATCTGAGGAGAAGGCTCACAATTTTAAATATATATGGCCCTTACTTCCAAAGAAAGGGGTAATGGGAAAGATTTCTAAATGAAGATATTTTCTCGATGAACAAATTGATATGTGGGGGGGATATGAAATTTGTAATAAAGAGAGAAAATTGTAGGGAGGAAGATGGACAATATGATCCACTTGCAAAAATTTTCTCTCATAAACTAGAGGAGAAAGGAATAATAGATGTAGAGCCTATTGACGTAGTACCCACCTAGAGGAATAACAAGAAAGGAGTGGAAGGCTTACCAAAAAGGCTAGACGTGTTTTTGGTCTCTAAAAAATATATTATAAGAATAAGAGAGAGTTAGAGCATGGACATGTATAAGAGGTTCCTCATATCATAGTCCTATACTATTTCATATTGCTAGAGGAGAGATGATACCCTAATCCCTTTCCAAATTCAATCCTTTTTTGCTCACTAGTTATGAATATAGGGAAATGGTAACACATGAATTCAAGAAATTTGATAATTAAGGATAATCAACAATGAAAAAATCCCAAGATAATCTAGTGAATATCAAGAGAATGACCTAGAACATGACAAAATAAAAGTTGAAAGAATCTAAGGAGGCCCTAGAAGAAATGTAACATAAGTTGGTGAAGATATACACTAACAACAAAAGTGATTCTCCCACATGATTAAAGACTTCATACCTATTTCTCTAGAAATACAATTTACAAAGATCATATCAAAAGTGAGCAATCCATCTTAAGCCAATATCATTAAAATCAATTTCCAGAGAACATTTTTTATTTTTAAATGGGAGACAAATACACAAAGGTGTTGGAATAACTCAATAGGGTAAGAAAATTTTACTTAATATTTTTTCTTATACATGTTGCTTCCAAGCTTCCTTTTATCAATTGGATAGAGGTATGCCTTTCTTCAATATCTTTCGTTGTGCTAATAAATGGGTATACTTCAAAGTTATTCAACTCATCAAGAGGGTGAGGACAAGGATGGCCAAATTTTCCTCCACTCTTATTTCTATTAGTGGCATAAAGGATTGTTAGTTATATAACACATATATTAAAGGAACAAGGGGGAATAAAGGAATTTGAATCACTAGGCACTTATCATTTACACACCTCCTCTTTGTTGATGATGTATCCCTATTTTCCAAATGACTCTGTCAAGGATGCACAATCATATGGACAAGTTCTCAACTTGTTTGGAATTGTAATATGAATGGTCAAAAATATTTATAAATCTTCCATCTCTTTTAACCAAGTATCCCCTTGCAATGAGCAAGCCATTAGAATGGTTCTTCCTTATAAAATATCTCTTCTAGACACAGGGATAAAATATTTAGGTTTTGATTTAAAGAAAAATGAGTATGGAGTTAAAGACTGGAAGTGGTTATCTTGGAAGATTCAATCAAGAATCAAGACCTAGTGTAATAGGTGTTGTTGCTTGGAGAAAAACTAACATTAATCAAATATGTTATGGAAACCATTCTAATATATTGGATCTTAATTGTCCTTATCTCCAAATCAATCATAAATGGAATCAATAAGATCTATTTCAAGTTTTTGTGGGAAGGGAAGAAAGAAATAGGGATTCCAAAGGGGTATTGGTAGCAGGTCATGGTGAAGAAATACATAAAGACACAATCAATTGAATCTTGTACTAGGGCCCCTGTGAAAGTAGATTCCAGTGGATCTATTTTTTGAAAGGCATTGGTCGATTTCTTTCCTTTAGTGGGAAGTTTTTGGATTGGAGGATAGGATATGGGAGGAAAGTGGAATCGAGCCTTGACCTTGGGATAGGAGAGAAAGATGTATACACAATTTCAGGAGGCATCGGAAAATTCATTGCTTAGAAAGGATGCTCCACTCTAGCATATGTATGTCACCAAGATGGAGGAAACATGTGGATCTCAAGTTGGAAAATTGATGTAAATATTGAGCTAACAGTAAGATAGGTTGATGAATGTAATAGGTTCATGAAGGAACTAGTAAAGGTTTCATATAATTCAAGGGATGAAGAGGATTAATTGATGTGGACAACTAATCCCTATGATGGGCACTCCAATACTATATTGGGGTACTACGTAGCTTATCCACATGTCGAAGAAGAGTAGTCAAGATGGAGGTGGTCCAAATATGGAAATTTAAAGCCCCTCTTAAAATTAGGACCTTTTGTGGCTTTCCCTAACAAATAAAATTCTTACAAAGGATAACTTGCACAATTGATCATGGAACGGTCGTAGTATATGTTTTTTGTACAAAGAACACAGGGAAAGTGTAAACTACGTGTTCCTAGAATGCCACTTTTCTAAATTATTCTAGGATGTTGTGAAGTCTACAACATGAGGAAAAGGGGTTTGGACAAGTGGAAATGTTGAGGATGCATTGGAAAAGTGTGTAGATGATATAGATGTTAGTGAATACCCAACCCTTCCTACAATGGTTCTTTAGTGAATATGGATTACTAGGAATAAAATAATATTCCAAGATATTGCTTTTTAATGCTCATAGGTGCTGCACATGATCAAATATAGATGAATTTCCCAAAAACTATAATAAAAAGGAACATAGGCATATTCCAAAGTTTACCAAAGACAACACCTACCCTTAGGTTTTTTATGGAGCTTCTAAGGGAAACCTAGGTTCATGTGGAGAAGATAGATGCCTCTACTTTTATGGAACTCTTTGGATACTTTTTTTTGGATTGGATATTAGCACCAACAACTAGGAAAAACTTAGATATTCTTTCAAACTAATGGCACTATCAAAGGAAACAAATGTGAAAGCGATCCATGCCTTTAGGTACTTTAAATTGGTGGTGGAATGGATATAGAGGGGTTTTAAAAACCAAAATATTCTCCTAAAAGATGCTATCTATTGAATAACTAAGCTTAATTTCTCTTTCCCAATTATCCTTCACACATGTTTCCAAGGAGAATAATTCTATGACTAATGACCTATTGAAAATGATCGTTTATTCATAGGAAGGTCTGTTGGTGTTGACAGAATCTCGAGAAAATGAGGTCTTCTCTCTCTCTCTCCCTCATAAGTAAATTCACATCTAATTCTATTATATTTTATATCTCCTAAGTTAAAAACTCCATAAATATTTATATAATAATATAGTTTTTGAAATGATATTTTAAATATAGTTTTCCATTATTTTAAGAGATAAATGTTATCATTAGAATCTTTTATAAAAACTAAGCATCTTAGATGTTTCACTTAAAAGTCACCTACAACTATTACAAAATGTGTTATTGCCTATTTCTACTTCTACTTTAAAAAAATGTTATGATTTTTCTAGGAAAAAAAGATGCTCTAAATTAAAGGATTACATGAGAGTGCAAAATAAACAATAAAATGAAAGTAATTTATTGAAAAGTCCCAAGAAAGATCCTAAATATTGTTGTTGACAAAGTCTACCTTTATATTGAAAACCATCTTATCTTCAATATGTTCCAAAGATAACACCTACCCTTAGGTTTTTTATGGAGCTTCTAAGGGAAATCTAGGTTCATGTGGAGAAGATATATGCCTCTAATTTTATGGAACTCTTTGGATACCTTTTTTTGGATTGGATATTAGCACCTGTTGGATGCACCTATCACACTTAGAGGGGGGGTGAATGAGTGTGGGGCACTTTTTCCCAAAACTTCCCTCTTGCACTAAAACTCATCAATTGACATTCAACATTGATTCATTACCCATTGCTGTCATTTATAACCAGTTAGATGTAGGCACATATTGATCCAGGTGGATATCAGTGGCCACCCACCTTTTCCAAATGGCTCAAAACAGTTTTCTGGCAATTTTGGCAATTTACTAGTTTTAGCAGGTTTTAACTTTCGGGGCCATTTTGAGGATCCAAATGAAGTTTTTTAGAGATTGAGGTTCTCAATGATATCCAAAGGCATGATTGAGACCCCAAAATTAATCTCCTTGATGATACCTTTCCAACGAGCTATCACACGCCTAAAATGGAGATCGTATGCAAAAGTTACGACCCCAGGAAGTTGATGTACTCACTTACCCAAACGGGGCCCACATTACTTTTGGTGCTTCATCTCCTAGGGTTAGTTTTTTGGATGTCTATGGTTTTTGGCATTCCTGCTTATTGTAAAAAGGACTTCAGAGCCTCATTGTAATCATCTTCTTGTGAATGCGAGTAGCCGTCACATCTCTTCTTAGAAATAAGCTGCCACCATTCCAGCGAGTCTTTCACTTTGTATTTTTGCAGTCTCTGTACATTTCTTTCATTAATAGAAATCATGTATTACAGTATATATGTGTCTATGGTTTCATCTCTGATACATTTATGTTATATTATTGAATATCTATGACATCTCTGTGCATTTCTTTATTATATCTCTGATCTCATTTCGTACCGAAAATAATCCAGATAAGTGGTATCAAAGCAGGCTGCTCTTGATCGTTTTTTCAGTGCATGTCCCTGACGAGGTCCAATTATAGAAAGTTGGGTCTCGAGCTTGTCTCTCTTGAAGACAACCACTCTCGCACACCCAAGAAACCCTCAATGGCGGAAGAAAAGAAAAACGACGGAGCAGACGATCCTATCAATCTGTTGCTTGAGCAAGCTCTCACATGACAGAGGGACGAAATGATGGAGAATTTTGCCCACATCCTCCAACGCCTGTCGATAGCATCAGGCGCATCTTCATCAAGTGGCCACTTTGGAGGCACCTCGGCTTTCAAGGTACAAGTTAATTTTGATATTCCTGTATTTGAAGGACAGATAGATGGAGAAGCCCTAGAAAAATGGTTAACTCTACTAGAAGGTTATTTCTCTGTTCACGATTTTTTCGACAAAGAAAAGATCACCTTCGCACTCCTTAAATATCTCCCTCATTTCAAACATTGGTGGGAAACTTACTGGGAGCAAAGTTCCACAGAGGAGTCTGGAATTTATGGGGCCGATCCCACTTGGGATTTTTTTGTGGATGCGGTAAAAGAACA
>JZKD02S2038911.1:443351-454564 GCA_000966675.3 Picea glauca | reverse complement strand
TATTGGACCACATCTACTAGACCCTCAATCTCTTGTTGAATGTGTTGTGTGATGCCTTGGTTGAAGCATTGTTAGGCCTACACAACATCCCTTTTTGCACATGTGCATCGAGGGTGAGAATTGGCTCATCTAGGGGCTTGAGAGTTAGTTTTTTCCCTCCTCATTGAACCCCAACGATTAGATTCAGGGGTTTCCAATGTCACCTTATCTGTCATAGCTATCAATAAAATACGAGGACACAGGAATAGAGACCTTACCAACAAAGAATTATAAGCAACCCACCACCTGCAACCTTCGGATGCATTAGGGCATGGCCTCCTAACCACAAGAGGGGAGAGAGTCTAATTAGTCAACTCTCAAGCAAGGAACAAAAGAACCAAGGGAAAAAACCAAATAGCCCATTGCACCCCAGAAACCTCGAACTAGAGCTTGGGATTAACCATCAGCATGCAAACACTAGACTCCCCTATTGCATATGGAAGAGAATGCACTAAAGACCTGAATGGTAAAGAAACCACCAACAAATTCAAGCCAAAATACATGCAAGCAGAAGTCGGGTGAACATTATATGACCCTAGAAAAGCAAGGATAGAAACAACCCATACTAGCCAACTAAACTAAGTTGTAGGAGGGTTGGGTCTTGTGAATTCATTGTACACAATTGACCAACTTTAGTGCCTCTGGTTAAAATTTATTACACCACCCACAACCATCATCTCCCACACTCGCAATAGTCCAAATTCCTTATCACCTCTCAAAATCCTAACACCAAAGTCATCATTTGGGAATAACATTAAACCTTTTTTACTCATCTCCACCACATTCATGAATGACACATAACAACCATCGTCATCTCACAAATCGCCATAACTGCAGGTTAAGGGTTGATGCATAACTTTGCCTTAAAAGTTTCACATAAACCTAAACCTGAATATGTATGTTATGTAGATTCAGTCATGAATCCATATCTCACCTATTCATCTCTTGCCAATATAAAAAAAACAGGTGATTAATCAAGTAAAAGGAAGCATCGTGTTCAATAATGAATGGAAGAATCCAAGTCTTAATGAATGTGATAAGAGTTGGTTGTCCAATAAGGATGTATTTTTATTTGAAGGCTTCCCTTGAATTTTAGTGAACATCATTTGGTGGATTTAGAATGTTTGTGCCTTTAAGAATGAAGTTATTTGTTGGGCTGGTATGCAATATCGCTTATGAATTTAAATCTAATATAAAAAAGAAGAAACCTAGGATTTCCTCTATGCCTAAGCTTATTTTTGAAGTCCCTTGGGTTTTTTTTTATGGTGCTTCTCAAGGCCATCCTCCGCGATGTGGTGTCAGAGTAGTGTTATTCTTCTCCATGAATCATTTCGTTCACATAAGGTACTCACCAGACAAGGGATCAAACACCATAGTTGAATTCATAACACTATGATTTTTGCTTGAATTCACTTAGGAAAAAGGTATCCACAAGCTTCAGATCCTTGGAGATTCAAGATTAGTTTTGGATAGGGTAAATAGGAAAGTCATAGTGTCCAACATCCACTTAAAATCCCCCCTCCAATATATTCTCTCAGACCTTGACACTCTGGAGTGGCACTCTAGAAATCATATCTTCTGTGAGTTCAATGTTAAAGTTGATGCCCTCTCCAAGGAGACGTTGGCTTTACTACGTGGAATCAATTAATTCAACGAAACAAGGGAGGTGGTTTCATTGGAATTTTAGCTATAGAAAATTGCCTTGCCCAGTCTTCCAACTTCCTTTCGATCTTATATGTAATAAGGGAGACTTTAATCAGAGGGAATATAGATTATGTCTATGCTCGACTAATTTGAGAACAATGTAGTAAATATTTTCATAGCAATCTTTTTGACATTCATTTCGGTAGACCTATATTGTGTAGTTTACTCAGATGTGCTTATAACACTTCATCCAGAATAATAGAAGGGAGTATAGACTATGGAGAGATATTTTTTGTGATATTTTCATTTGTTCCTTTGAACATAAACATGTATGTTCCTTTGAACATAAACATATATGTTCCTTTGAACATAAACATGTATATTCATTTTTGAATATAAGGATTTTTTTCTTTGGGAAAAACAAAATCTTCTCTCTTTTATATTTTATATTTTAATTTTTTTTGAAAGTGGAAAAACCTATCATAACTTAGTTGTCAACTCATAATGAGATAAACCATGATTGGTTATTATCTGTGAATGCAGGTTGACTCATCACAGTTATTTAAGAAAAGTTACACCTCTTGAAATAAAATGTTGGTGGTCAGTAAGAGGATAGACTTTCACTCTTGCCAAATGCTTATAGGTCTTGTGTTGTTAACATGTTTCCTTACATCCAAGGAAGACGATCTCTTAGCCAATCATATCTAGTTTTGAGTCTTACTCAAAAACTAGAAGGTTGTTTTAGCCCGAATAATATTTGTAAGAAAGTCAATATCCCTTGTGGTCATCACCGAAGCTATTTCCAATAGGGTCATATACTTTCAAGTAGCATTTAAGTTTAACCCCATACATGAAACAAGATACTAACCCTATCTGCAATTTAGTCTCTTACTTGAGAATTCTCTTTTTAGGTGTAGTAGTTGGAATGGTTGGGAGGTAGGTTTCACACTCTCCCCACCTAGGTTCACTTCTTGTTGGTACCATTTGGCTCATTGTGATGATGCTATAAGGGTAGACATCCCCTAGGAGTGGGACCCCCCTTGTGGGTGTGTGTAATACCTCTGCTTGTAGATGGTGGTAGGCATGCTGCCAGGCAGGGCGTGGAAGGTTGTTGTAGGTAGATGAAACACAAGATGTGTCTTCCTGAATGGTTGGACAGATTTGTGACCCATCCATGTTGCCTATATATGAACTTTGAGATGCCTTGGGAACATGAGCTAGTCATGTGAACCCAAAGGAGTGACTCGTCTCATGATGTGCAAAATTTGCCTTTAGACAAATTAAGATGCGACCAGATGCATCGACCCACTTGGATGCACTTGTGGCACACTTGGGCTTGGATGGATGAAACAACAGGGTGGCCTTTGTAAGCTCAAGACGACCTAGGCGAACATAACAATTCGAGCACATGGGAAAATTGGGTGGGCTCAAGACGACTTGGGCGAACCTAACACAAGATGGAATGTTCAACGGATGGTCAGTTTGAAGTGAGACGATCAACGCTTGGGTCCACTTGATATGATGAGTCTTGCTAGTGCACAATAAGACTCATAGAAGTATGTGGATGCCTCATCGAGCTAAGGCATTCAAGTAAGAGTGTTGTAAAGAGTCATCAAGGAGGTACGCGACACCTGTCTTGGTGAGTTAAGGCACCAGTCAATCATCAAGGAGGTATGTGACACCTGTCTTGGTGAGTTAAGGCACTTGCTAGTCATCAAGGAGGTCTGTGACACCTGTCTTGGTGAATTAAGGTGCTTGTCTTGGTGATGCCTATTCATACTTATGTTCTGTGTGTTAGAAATAATAGACGTGCTCGTTTAACCATAGACAATATAGCAATATTGTCACTCAACCATAGGCCGAAGCCATCATCGAGCACCTTAACCTTGATAGAGAATGATTCTGGAAGAAAACCCTAGGCCTAATAGCCAATCAATGTAGCATACCTCTCTCCAAATCTAGCACACAAGGTAAAAAGCCCAAACCATAACCAATAGAAAGTCTGAGCCTAAACCGAGAATACAAATTGCAGTAGATGCACTTGCAGCTACTCCCCAGACTTGCGCACTTACCCAGTTTCTGTAGTGTGCACTTATACATTTTTGCTTTTCATGGTTGCTACTTTTCAATGGGAACATGGATAGATACATCATAATCCTTAATGGATCATATTATTTAGGATTAGCTCCCTCCTAATCCTTGCTTCATGCATGAATGCATGCTCTTCTTTTGGAATTCTGTGATCAACTCCCTCCATCTAAGAGAGTCCATGCTTTCGTCTGCATCTTTATTGCCTTCTGCAAAGTGTCAGAAGTCTTTTTCTAGTTTCCTCTTGATTGTTGACTTCATTCTGTTTTGACTTCTTCTGGGTCTCTTCAAGTTTGATTCTGATTTCGACTTATCTGGCAGTTGTTACTTATATAATAGCTTCCACATGAATTGTTACCAAGGATTGCCAATGTACTTCATCTTTTCATGTGTATTGCTTGACTTGTAGTCATCATGATATCAATCCTTATCTTGTTATTCTTCCATAGGTATTGTTTCACTTGAACATCTTATCTTCTAATTAATAGATATGCAAGATATGTACATAAACTATGTAAACATGGTATGTACAAGAACTATGAAGAATATTGTTACCTTGTTTTAGAAGAAGAAGTCTTTTTTATCCTGCTTGGCCTTCTTTGAGGGTTCCCTTTCTTCGACAACTGATGCTTCGTATGTTTCCTTCATTTTCTTTAACTCGGGACAATGATTCTTGTAGTGAACATATTTTCGATAGTTGAAGCATTGTATTTTTGACATATCTTTCTCTTGATTTGGTTTCTTCCTTGAGTCAAACTTCTTCTTATTCCTGAATTTCTTGAACTTTGTTGTGTAGGCTTGATCATCATCTTTCCTTTGGAATTTCTCTTTTGTGCTAATCCTTGCTTCTTCTTGTGCACAACAAGTCCAAAGTTCTTCAAATGTGGGATACGCCTTCCTTGTGTTCATGCTTGTGACAAATGCATCCCATGTCTTGGGAAGACCATTGAGTACTATATTTACCAATTCCTTCTCTGAAATGATTTCTTCAATAGCTTATAGTTGATCTCTTATCTGAAAGATTCTCACAAAGTATGATGTTATGCTATCATCATCATTCATTTTCATGTCATGGAGCTCATTCTTCAGACTCATTACTTGTCCAATGTTTCTGACTGAGAAGAGGTTAGTTAGGGCATCGTACATCTTCTTAGACGAGTCAAGATGAGAGATGTAGGGTATCAAATGGTATTTTACAGAGTCCACTATGATACTCATGGCATTGGTGTCATTGTCCTTGAACTTCTCGATAACTACAACGTTATGAGGTTCCTTCTCTTTTCCTTCTTCAAACAATGGTTCCACAATCTTTCCTTTCACGATATCCAACACTTTATTCTTGGCAAGGATGAGATCAATCCTTGTCTTCCATGCTCTGAAGTTAGAAGCCCCTTCTAACTTGTTTTCTGACTTCATGGAATAAGTTATGACTTCTTTGACTTTGACCAAAAATTCAAACTTGGTGTCTAAGCTTGCTGAGAGTACCAGGAGGTGCGTTGGGTTAGGGTGCACTAGGCTATCCAAAAATTATGTCAATCTCTTCACTTAAGGTGCCTCAACAAGAGGGTTAGGGTTTCATTGTTGTAGCAAAAACTGACTGCAACTGCAACTGTAACTGAGGAAATCCTCCCAATGTATCTTCCAGCGGTTAGACTATCCGAAGATAGTGTGGGCCCATAACCTGTTAGAAATAATAGATGTGCTCGTTTAACCATATACAATATAACAATATTGTCACCCAACCATAGGTCGAAGCCACCCCAGAGCACCTTAACTTTGATAGAGAATGATTCCAGAAGCAAACCCTAGGCCTAATAGCCAATCAATGTAGCATACCTCTCTCCAGTGCTAGCACATAAGACAGAAAGTCCAAACCATAACCAATAGAAAGTCCGAGCCTAAACCGAGAATACAGATTGCATTAGCTGCAATTGCAACTACTCCCCAGACTTGCGCACTTATCCAGTTTCTGCAGTGCACACTTCTACATTTTTGCAGTTTCGAACTGTGTCCTCAAAATGAGCTCTGACGTCCTGTATTTATACTTTTTTTCCTAAGCTGTCTGGGTCGACTTCTCATTCTGGAGGCTAAACACTTAATATTAAATATTTCCTTTAGTTGACTTGTCTTCTAGGGTTATGTCCAATGCTTTAGGGTTTCTTCTTGCTTCCCATAATATTCTATTCTTGTTAGGGTTACACGTGGAGGTTAATACCTCCGGCAGCTACCATAATATCAACACTATAATTGTCTCATGTGTAGTGAATGCTATTGTTCCTTGCATGCTTATGCTAGCTAAGTTTTGAAACTAGCACAACCACAAACTTGTGGTTGGTGAACGCTGAAAGGTTTCAGCTGGCCCTGAAAATGAAACGCGGATTCACATCTCTCCAGTGTGTAACACAACCTTAATCTTTGTTAATCACTCAGAAGTGACAATCAACTAGCCACCATAGTACATTTTAAATATGATAAAGTAAATGTAA
This sequence comes from Picea glauca, assembly GCA_000966675.3. NCBI lineage: Eukaryota > Viridiplantae > Streptophyta > Pinopsida > Pinales > Pinaceae > Picea > Picea glauca. The sequence continues at coordinate 448,307 of JZKD02S2038911.1, read as the reverse complement.
AAAAATAAACATCTAAAAATATGTCTTTATAATAGTGAGGAAGTTAGTGGTTGAAATCACAACCATTGATTTATTGGGACTACTAATAATATCCCATCAATATTTAATTTTATCCATACAAAACTGATTAAGCATTAAAAACCTATTAAATATGCCCATTATCAATAAATGTAAGACTTTCAATGTAATTAACTTATTTAATATAAGTGTTGTGATTGAACGTATTCTTATTGTTACCATTGGATGATCTAAGTTGAGTAGAACTTGCCATTATAAATCTAATTTAAACCCCTGTATAAATCCCAATCTCTCACATCTTTAAACCATTATAAATATTCACAATAATAGCGACAGTACTGTTATGAAGATGTCCCTTTCCATTCCTATCTTTCAAACCTCTGTGGAAAAGGACACCGTGAGCCAAAGGCCAATCAAAATGATGAACGGCTCGGATGCGTCACCTCCCTTCCTGCTTTGGGCATCTGTATGATAATCCACCGTCTAATGTGCGTTGTCAACGTTCATTAATGTAAAATACGAGGCGGCGCAGATGCCCGGGCCAGGGCGCAATGTGACCTGGCGCTAAGTCGTGAGAGCCCATGGATTTAAACCAGTCAAAGCAAAGCAGCAGAGAAACGTCCTGTCACATGCGATTCTGGGACAATCTATTAAAGAAAAGCCATTAATTCCCAGAAAACTGTGAGGATTTTGAAGCGAGGAATTCGATTGGCCTCCTTCGTTCTTATTATTGTGAGCCGCATGCAGTCAAAGCTTCCGCAGTCTCGTTCGCTGTGGATGAATGACCGCCTTAAAATATATCTGACGTCGGAACTTAGCAGTGTGCAGTGTATTTGACTGTAGTCGGTTGGTCTGTCAGAGTGAGTGCGTGACTGCGTTTTACAAGAAACGGATAGGGGAATCATGGCGTTCTCTGGTGTGGACGTTTGGCTGTTTTGCCTTTTTGGTTTGTTTGTTGGGAATGCCAATTAAGTATTCTACCAAGGAGAACTCGAGAAGTGGAATAAATCGCTTGGTTTGCTTAATTAATCTCCAAAACATGATAATTAGGTCATTATCCTCGTCTAGTTTTCAGAAACTCTGGTATCTGTGCTTTGGTTTTGTCTACATTCATAGTGTTTTATCGTTTGATGCCATGGGAATGCGGTCAAGATACTCGATTCGGCTTCTCGCAGTTCGGTTGGTGGGTGGCTCCTGTGTCGTGGAATGTGAAGGGAGGGAAGGTTTAGGTTCTGCCATGGGTGGCGTGTAAGTCTCGCAGTAAAGACAAGGACTCAGGTGGAGGGAAACCATACAGGGCACAATTCCCCGTACTGTATCTTGGGGTTTGTGTGGGATAATCTTTATGAGCATCGACTGCAGACGAAGATTGGCGACCCCCTCTCTGCCATCCGTAGAGGGAGCAACTGTGGAGCATTGAAAGATGCATGTCTACCTCTCATTATAACAAAGTCAAAGTGGAGACATTAGTTAACAGGGACATATCAGAGGATCCCTTCAATTTATGCCCTCTCATCAATGATCAATAATATACATTCAGGTAGCCCAGTCGGTTGGATCCCCACTGCCAAGCATTTGGCCCTTGTATTCCCCGCTGCCAAGTTTTTGATCCTTGAGGATGCTTTTAATTTATGGTATTATATCTTTTTTGTTTGTTTGTTAGTTTGTCTATGTGAGCTACACCAATCTTTAATATGGTTGGATTTTTTGTCCCCACACGTTTCTTTAACATTATAAAGCGCTTTAGCAATATACTCTGTCACCAATTGTCCTACACCTTGGAGACAATTTATAGCCTCTTATCAATAATATACATTCATTCAATTGAAATGACCCTTCAAAATCATTAGTTAATAGGGACATATTTTAGGATCCCTTTAATTTATGGTCTCTCATCAATAATATACATTCATTCAATTGAAGTGACCCTTAAAACTCAGTTAATAGGGACATATTTGAGGATCCCTTCAATTTATGGCCTCTCATTAATAATATGCATTCAGTCACTAGTTCAATTGAAGTGCCCCTTCAAACAAATTAGTTAATAGGGATATATTTGAGGATCCCTTCAATTTATGGCCTCTCATTAATAATATGCATTCAATCACTAGTTCAATTGAAGTGCCCATTCAAACACATTAGTTAATATAGACATATTTGAGGATCTCTTTAATTTATGGTTTCTCATCAATAATATAAATTGAGCCAATAGTTCAATTGAAGTGACCCTTCAAACACATTAGTTAATAGAGAAATATATGAGGATCCCTTAAATTTATAGTCTTTTGTTAATAATATACATTCAACCAATATTTCAATTGAAGTGACCTTTCAAGCTCATTAGTTAATAGGGACTTATATGAGGATCCCTTCAATTTATGACCTATCATCCATAATATACATTCAACAAATAAGTTAATAGGGACATCTATGAGTATCCCTTCAATTTATGACCTTTCATCCATATTATACATTCAATAAATAGTTCAATTGAAGTGATCCTTCAAACTTAAATTATCGACTAATTATATCTATTCATAAAAAATATTGAAAATCCAAATGTTCATAAATAATACTATTCTCTTACCTTAGAATCATGCCATGTCCTACTAGTGTAAACTAGCTAGTTTCTCCTAAACAAAACCCCTTACATTTAGCCTTAGAAACTAGCTTTCTACTAAGTAAATTTTTCCAGTTAATGACCATTCCTCAATAGTATTTCTAAATATGGAACACTAGACTAGATCTTACAACTTGAGTAGAATAGTCTGGCGAACTATTTCTCTAATGACAAACTTGTTAGGTACACACCTTTGTAGGAGGTGTGGAGGTTTGTTGGATTGATAGATTCTAATGTAATTGTGGTCAAAACTAATATACTAGTCTCCCATTGATTCCACAACTTTCATGGCCTCCTCAAATAATCTTGGGGTTAGCTTGCAAAAGATTAATGAATACAATGGGGCAGTAAAATGGTCATAGATTTTGGAAAATCATCATTATACTTATGTTCCCATAAGTCTTGGAACTAGACATGAATATGATTCTTAGACGGAACCTAATTCCATCTAATCTCGTAAAGGGATTAGTGGCACAAACAATATCTACAAAGTATGAAGCCATGTAAAATCATTGGGGGTTTTCTCGAGAAGACTCCCTATGTTTCATCACTACCTCTGACATCTTAATAGACAAAATAGATCCCCAATTGAAAATACTTCATTGTTAACAATTTGATGCATTAAGGGGACCTATGCTTCTTTAAAGTGTGAATCATTTTTCTCTCCAAACAAACCACAAATCACAGAAGTGGCATATCTGAAAGGATCTTGAAGAAGGTGAGTTGGGTATAGCCTTTTGTCCCAAGTCATGAACTATCAATCATAAATCCACCATTTGCCTACTTCTTTTGCAAAATCTTTGGTTTTGTTGAATTATTCTAGCCATTCAATGGTAGTGCTTTCTCCGACCTCACAAACCTATAATACTCTTCTAGATCCTTAGTTTGGAAGGAGGCAATATGACTCCTAGCCTCATTAACTATTGTCATATTGTTCACATTTACATCGTGTACAATCCATTTAATCATCTATCCACGAGGCAAGATAGTTGGCCTAGCCACTGCATCGTGTAAATGCGACCTTCATATATTTTCATAAGCATATAAGTTAGGGTCTTCCTCATCCCCTACTAACCTGAATGGTATAGGGTAGTAGGCTTTATATTTAAACACTTGACATATTTCTTCCCATTGTGGACTATGCTTAAATCCTATATAACTAGAGGTATCATTGTAATTTGTTTTGTTCATAACCTTATGTTCTTCAATTACAATAGTTTCTTTTGTCATGGCTTCCTTTTGTTTCTTTTGTGAAGATTTCTCTTGGGTGGGCATAACATCGACACATGGTCATTCAAAACAACCCATAGCAAATGAAGCAATTAATGCCAATCATTATTTTCAATAGATAGAAGTAATTAACTGATAATCCTTGTGTTCGTTAGCTATAAATGGCTATGATTTGAAGGTGATTTATTTTCAAGGCTAGGGCTATAGGTTGTAGGGAATCATTTGAGTTTTCAAGAGAATGTATGCAAGCTCATGTAAGGTTCATGTAAGACCGTCGTTTCCTAGTCTGTAAATATAACTATTATCATGACCAACATTTTAGACAGACTTGCTGTGTGATTATTGAAAGACAATGGACCTATGGTAAATTATGTAATGTGAATATTTGGTTATTAATGCAACAGGGAGTTGTTGAACTACTACTGAAGGGATTTCCTTCACAGGTTACGATGTCATGAGAGGAATGGTGAAAGAGGGAGACCCTCACTGGTTGAAATGACCCTGCTAAGACAATACTCTGTCAAAATTAAAAGGAGTGCATACCTTGAACCATCCTCTGCTCATAATTTTGATTACCAATCAAATTGGTGGTTGGGGATTCCTCTTGAAAATTAATGAGAGGAATGGGCGTAGTCCCGTCGGGAAGCTTCTGATGCTACCCCAAAATCTTGGCGAAGAAGACACTAAAAAGGGGGAGAGGACAAAAGGAGGCACACGGTTGGGTCTAGAGAGCACTAGAGCAAGGGATAACAAAAGGGACCCCCAAAAAATTCGGGGAGAAGAGGAATCGCAGGGGGAGAACTAAGTCTCCTGTCATCTCGTAGAGAAAGTTAGAAACCTTTCCTCATGGCATCGTACTCTGGCTCGAGGGTGCCGAATGTTAGGAAAACTTGTGCAGTTAGCCTATGGTTGGGTGGAGAGTGGCACACTCTTCAACAGTTGTAATGTCCCCACTTTGGGACATCATCACAACACAGAGACTTATGATGACCAGAGTAGCCAGATGGATGTTATAGCGAGTACAGGGGTATTTGAGAGGCATTGTGGGGTCCAGTTGGAATTTACCATCATATTCCATCATTATGAGC
>JZKD02S2038911.1:423625-434887 GCA_000966675.3 Picea glauca | reverse complement strand
GTAGGTTTGACACCGTTTTCTTTGTTCGGTGTGTTTGGTAACAACACCTTCTCGTTAGCTGCTTTCCTGACTGGGGGCAATCCCGGTTTCGGACAACCTATTCCTGCATAGGGGGCAAACCCAGGAACTTCTTCTGCATCAGGGCCTTGGAATTCTTGGCAGGGATCCATTCCCTCGTCAGGAATGCCGATTTGGGGAAATTATTTCCACAATTAATGGAACCTCGGACAAGGTACTATGCCTATCCCCACGGTATCGGCATGGGGCAACCCTTCCTAAAGTCCTCCGAATGTAATGCACACCCATCCATCTATGTCCTATTTTTGGAATGAGCCGATGATGTCTCCTCACATGTAGAATCTGTACGCTGGTCATGGCCATGGTTTTTACCAGAACCCAGGCCAGCAGCCGAACTTTTCCTGGCAACTTGGTGCCAATCAAACTCCAGGTCCCTTTTTCCCAGGTTATCACCAACAACCCAAACTACCTTTCTTGACAACCTTACATTTTCCAGACTTGATAAGGTTGTTGAATGACCCTATTTGTCACGAACCGCGTTGGCCCCCTATGCCGACGAAGTTACCTTCAGACATACCAAAGTTCGAAGCCAAGCCGAACGAAGAGCTAGGCAATCATGTGAATACCTTCCACCTTTGGTGCTCATCTAACTCGTTGAAAGACGACTCCGTACAGTTGCAATTGTTTCAATGTACTCTCATTGAGAGTTCTGTGAAATGGTACATTGAGCTCGACCGCTCAAGATACTTTTCCTTCGGCGAATTGGAAATGGCCTTCCTAAACCATTTCCAATTACCTGTGAGATACGACGCTGAAACAGACAAAAGAAGACCATATCTCTGATCACATCCGAGAATGGAGACGCCGAAAGAGTTTAATTAAGGTGCCAGTCCCACCAACATTCCTGCTCGAGTGGTTCCTTAGGTCTTTGGTCCCACAGTTATCCAAAGACGTCGCGACATCAGGAGTGTTTTCCGAAGAAGACACCATCATGAGAGCTCAACAGCTTGAGCTCATCTATTCTCAGTTCTGTTTATTATACAAGATCTTGCCCGATGCGCCACACTCAATACTTGATAAAACTAGACAAAGAGATAGACCACATGCCGATGGTATTGTTGGTTCAACACAAACAAAGCCTGCTGAGCAATTGACGGAGCAATTGTAGCAATTGTCTATACAACACACAATGGCTAGCCAAACTACTGTTTTGGCTGCTCCCCCTACTAAAACGTTGGATGTATACATAGTGCAATTGACAAATCTAAAGGCCACCTAGCAACCTGAAGGAAAGAAAAAAAAACGAAAGAAGGGTAAGGGGGATAAGAAACCCACAAATAATGCTGGCAGGGGAAACACTGAGAAACAAAAGGCGAGGTATCTATGCAACCTGTGCGCGGAAGAACACCCGACCCACCAATGTCCTTGACTTGCAGAGGCCCAAAAGTTTATGACACAACAACAACCTGCTGTGTTAACCAATCCATTCCAACATGGGCAAAACCTAACCCAAGCCTCTACAAGCGCAGAAGGGGGTAGTCAAGGACCCTCTCTGTCTTCGAACAATCCCGCATCCGTGAATGTGTATATGATGAAGGGTGATGCTTTTATATCGACTAGAGCGCATGAATACAATGAACCAAGCGCTTTTGAGAAGGGAAAAGAAGCTGAACTCCCATCTCTTCCTTTACAGATTGAGAAGACTTTGAGCGAAATAATGAAACGCATCCCAAAAAGTGCGTTCAAAAAATCTTCTCACAGCCCAAATGCAAGGGCCACCCAGAACTATTTTTTGGTGGAGGATTTGTCTCAAACCCCTTGTGCGATGTCTGCTTTGGAGGTCCTCCAAAGATTCCCTTCCCAGAGGAAAGCTTTGTTAACCGCTTTAGGATCTACCGAGACTTGTAATCTGGGTACCATCATGCTAGATACAACCGACTTAAAACCTCGTCTGCCTTACCATGTAGTGTTTCAAATAGTAGTGGCTCACCCCACGAAAAAATTTACTTGAAATATTTTTCGCACGGTGGTTGATGAGGGCGCCTCGACATGCGTTATGTTGTTGGCATGTTGGAAGGCCATTGGCCAGCCCGTTTTGTCTCTGTCGCCTACTCTTCTCACTGCTTTCGACAGTTGTTCATTCCAACCACATGGTATCATTCCCTCTTTCCTCATGCAGTTAGGAGGGAAGACCGTGTGCATCGAGGTAGAAGTAGTCGATGCATCCCTCGACTACAATCTCTTGTTAGGAAGGAGTTGGACTTATGCCATGCAAGCAGTGGTTGATACGGTTTTCCGGGTCTTGTTGTTTCCACACGAGGACCGGATTGTGACCATTGATCAATTGTCTTTCTCCAGACCTGACCCTTCATTGGGGGTGTCCACGGTCCTGATGATTGATAATCCTCAACTAGGCGTAGTCAACGTAGGGGTTGTTTTGTGCCCATCTTTGATGGGTACCTTCGACTACCCGCCCCCTCAAGGCAATGTCAAGTTCATATCCGACCACCATAAGGTTGAGATTTTCCAAGTTTCATCATTTTGCATGACTTACTTCACAGATCCGTGGATACTTCCTTCCCCATCGACCACGATGGATGGGACAGGGCACCCAGGCATGTACATGCCCTTATTCGCAGCTGAAGTAGCGTACTCTTTAGTCCAGCAAGCTTCAACCAGTGCATATCCAACTCTTGCACAAGAGTTAGATCCGCTTCTAGAGCCTATTTGGGCTCAAGGTTCTCTCGCTGACACCGATTCGTTAGACTTAGTATTTCCCTATGATGAAGCAGTAATTGAAGAAATGACTAGTCTGGACAAACCTTGGGATGATCTTCATCACAGATCATACTTCCTCCCAGAGTTAAGCAGAATCAAAGTTGGAGAATCCACCTTGACTATGACTGGAGATAGGTCTTGTCCTATTAATCCCTTAGCTACACACAATGTCTATGCTGAGGGTAATATGGAAACCATCATTGAAACCATACTGATCAATATCTCTAAAACCCCTGGCATCGTGGAGAATGTTTTTGTCGGAGCTGACTTCTCCCCTGGAGAGATTCAAATCTACACATATCTATTTAAAGAATTCCGCGATGTTTTTTCTTGGTCTTACGAGGAAATGCCAGGCATAGATCCAAAAATAGTCGAACATGAAATCACAACTTATCCAGATGCCAAGCCTTTTCGACAGAAGCTTCATCCAGTTAATCCCAGGAAAGAAACAACCATTAAGGTTGAAGTTGAGAAACTGCTAAAAGCCGGTTTTATCTATCCTATCCATTTGACCCAATGGGTGTCAAATCCTATGCCGGTCAATAAAAAACAAGGCACGATTCATGTATGTACAGACTTCCGTGATTTGAAAAAGGCCTGTCCAAAAGATAATTTTCCCACACCATTCATCGACCAGATAATTGATGAATGTGTGGGTTGTGAGGCCTTCTCTTTCATGGATGTTTTTTTGGGATATAATCAAATACAAATCAAACCCGAAGACCATCACAAAACGACATTCATTTGTCCATGGGGTACATTCGCGTATCGTAAGATGCCTTTTGGTCTCAAAAATGCTGGAGCGACCTTTCAGCGAGCCATGTCTTTTTCTTTCCATGACCTCAAGCATATAGTCGAGGCCTATTTAGATGATTTAGCATCTCGATCTCACAAGAGAACGGATCATCCCACACACATCCAACTTATCTTTAAGCGTTGTCACTACTTCTGGATTCGCTTGAATCCAAACAAGTGCAGCTTTTGCGTAACATCATGACATTTATTAGGTTTCATAGTATCAACAACAAGGATCATGGTCAATCCTCTCAAGGTTGAGGTAATAATTCAGTTGCCTCCCCCATGCACAATCCTTCAACTTTAGAGTCTACAGGGCAAGGTGAACTTTTTAAGACGTTTCATCGCCAACTATGTTGAGATCACAAAGGGCTTTATGTGCTTACTGAAGAAAGACGTTCCTTTTCATTGGGATGATGCCACCCAATGCTCTTTCGATGCATTGAAGCATGCCCTCATGACTGCCCCTCTGCTTCGATCGCCTAACTATAACAAATATTTCTTATTATACCTGGTTGTAGTAGAGTCAACCATTGACATGGTATTAGTTCAGGAAGATGACTTGTTCTTAGAATATGTGATTTATTACCTGAGTCGAGGCCTCGTAGGACTAGAAATCAATTATTCTCATATTGAAAAACTTGCGTTGGCAACAGTTCATGTTGTTCAATGATTCTGTCATTATGTTCTGTTTCACAAGACCACCATCATTACTGTCGTGAATCCATTCCAGTACATGTTGACACGACGGGTAATAGGCGGAAAGATCAGTAGATGGATAGTCATCCTCCAGGATTTTGACTTAGATTTCATTTCAGTGAAATCTAAAAAGTCATTGGTCTTCGCAAAACTTATTTCAGAACTTTCGATTGAGTCAGGTGATGTTGTGCCCGAAGAGTCGCCTATCAGAGGAGATATGTTTTTGATCACATCTTCAGATCCATGGTACAGAGACATACTTATTTATCTCCAGAATTTGAAGTGCCCCACCTCTACTTCTCATGATGAGTGTCGACGTATACGCCATCACCCTAAGAATTATCTCATACTCGATGATACGTTGTATCAGAGAGGTGTAGACTGCATCTTGCACCAATGTCTCACTCATGAAGAAGCATATATCATGCTTAACGATTTCCATACCGGAGCGTGTGGCGGTCATTTGTATGGGTTGGAAACAACCCAAAAGATTCTACGAGCAGGTTACTTCTGGCCGACACTAATCAAATATTGTATCGAATCGGTCAAGAAGTGCCACCCGTGCCAGATCTTCTCTCGGAAGATGAGGGCACATCCCGCTCCCATGTTTCTTGTCATCACATTTTGTCCCTTCACCAAGTGGGGGATTGATTACACTACATGCAACCCTCCTTTAGCAAGGGGGCACCATTATATCATCGTGGCCGTAGACTACTTCACGAAGTGGGTTGAAGCTATGCCAAAATTTAAAGATGATGGAGAGACTGCAACTCTCTTTTTATTCAACCAGATAATAGCAAGGTTCGGCGTCCCGTGGGAGATTGTCACTGACCATGGGAGTCACTTTCAGAACCAGATGATGACCGAGTTAACATCAAATATTGGGTTACGGAAAGAACATTCATCACCCTACTACCCCCACGAAAATGGTCAGGTGGAAGCTGTAAATAAATCTCTTAAGACCGTCCTACAACGAACGATCAACTCAGCCAAGTCAAATTGACATTTGATGTTATACTCGACATTATGGGCTTACTGAATGTCTATTAAGACTGCAACCAATTTCTCACCTTTTCAACTCGTTTATGGGCTGGAAGCAGTCTTGACTATTGAATGTCAGATCCCATCCTTAAAGTTGGCAGTACAATTATTTCTAGACACTTCTCCACTTGAAGAATGATTATTATACCTTGAGTAGCGTCATGATGTGGCCCTGGCCAACGAGGCTCACAAACATAAAGTCAAGTGTCAGTATGATAGGTCCATTCATCCTCGGATTTTCACTGAAGGTGACCTTGTCCTGGTCTATGACCAAGATAAGGACCCCCTGGGGGCAGGAAAATTCAAACCCATGTGGTTTGGACCTTTCATCATAAAAGAGGTTCTTAAAAAGGGCGCTTATCATCTGGTTGAATTTGAAGGGAATGCTTTGGAAGATCCTAGAAATGGACTCTACCTCAAGAAGTATTACTCATAGGCAGGTCACCATGGGTAACTTTTTGTAAGATATGTATAGTCTTTGTACTATTACTTTCTAGTTTCTTTTAGTATTATGGACATGTCGTTTTTGATGTTATCTTTCGTCACTGTGGCAGATGTCAAGTGAATCCGAGGTGCTCATTGGGTAAGAAGACGGTGATAGCCGGTACACTCGGAGGCTTTCCTCCATAGCTTGGGTAATTTTTACACCTTGAGGCCAGTTATTATCTTCCGGAGGTATATGCTTAGGTGACACCACAAACAATGTCGCCGAGTATAGTGCAGTTATTGAGTTTCTTCGTGACACCTTGTCATTTGGTATCTCTTATCTCCGGGTCTATATCGACGCTTAGCTAGTTGTGTCTCTGTTAAATAGAGTATACCATGTTCATGATCCAACTTTACACCGACGATTCCTTAGGGTACGTCTCTTAGAACGAAGCTTTGATTATATTACATATTTTCATGTTCCTAGGAGATTAAACCAAATTATAGATACTCTAGCTAATCAAGTTTTAGATTGGCATCTCGCACACATATGAAAGGACATACACATCAATATGTAAATACATTTTTAAGGGCAAAAATGATCCATAAGACACAAAAAGACATAAAAATCCATATATAATATCATAGTCACTAGAGTACATAGGTGGATGCAAGCGCCTAAAAAATATGACCAATAACGAGTCATGGGGCTTATGCCCTCAAAAAATATATACAAGTAGTGCTCTTGGCACGTGAAAATTATAACTAAGGTTAGGGCCTATGGGCCCTATTGTACTGATCAACAACGTTTTCCAAACACTGAAACAATCAGACCCACGTCCATGGTGCCCCCACTACATGAGGTTGCATGGATGGTGGCAGATCCTCAATCTCTACCATAGGGACTGTGCGAGTGAGTGAAGTAAAGTTTCGCTTGACTCGTCTCAACACCCTCTTATCCTCCTCGACTGGAAGCTCTCCTGCTGCTGCTGGTCCCCCTATGGCGGCAGGTGCGACCCCTGGTTGAGGACGATGCCCGTTCCTCGCATAGTCCGCAGGTCACACTGGTCCCACATATGCACACAACAAACACATATTCGTCAAATAATCTGGTATAAAAAAAATGATATATAAAAAAAACAACATAAAAATTACATATGTTTCACAAAAAAAAAAACTAGCAAAACAATGATGTCAACTTACCCATCTCTCCTCGCTCCTCACCAGGAGGTACTGGTATCTCAGGATCTCTTGAGAAATCAATCCTGGCATAAGGGTAATCCTCTATGACTAGGATCTGATGCGACAACCAAGCAAAGAAGTCATCGTCAAAGGACTCATTGGTCCTTCCACCACCCTGTCGTGGCAGTAACACTGCCCATCTACAAACTGCAGGAAGAGAGGCCTGATGTCCTCCTACCACTACTCGAGGACTGAAGCTCGAAACTCTTTCAAAGAAGAAAGAGCATAGAATGGTCCCAAACCCAAAGTTCCTCTGCGTCTGCGACTGACAATCTATCAAATGCCTCTTCATACAATCTAGCAATGTGGTGCTCTAGTCAAATATTTGTGCATTTAAGCACTGGACTGCACAGTTCATCTGTGCACGGGACGCTTGATGTAGAGCCGCAGAAAGAATGATCTACCCAATAAGCAATACAATCGCCTGCATCGATAAGTTAGTAATCTTTCTTATGGGCACCTATGAGCTCGATCGGTCTATACCAACCTCGCAGTAAAGTCCTATCAATTTCGCTATGTTATGCGGCCCCGAAGGAAATGTCCGGAAGTTGACTGGTTCCCCTCTCCTGGAAAGGCCAGTCAAAAAATATATGTCCTCTGTCATGGGAACCATTGAATGCCCCTCTAACATAAAGGCCTCTGCATCCGGATGCCAATAATCAACCAAGGCGTTCAGTAGACTAGGTTGTGCCCGCATAAAAGGACATAAGAAGAACTTGAGCAACCTACATTGCATCAAGGCAACCATAGCATTGGGGTCTTCCTTGACCAACTCACTAACCTCCTCATGCTCTCTTTCTCTCCAGTGAACATACATCTTGCAAAACTCCAAAGTTCAAGAGGGTTAACCCTTGTTTTTAAATTTTTTTCATTCAATAAGGGGGTCCACGCGGGCTGTAATACTGACAGTCGCGTGTACACGCATGCAGTTTTTACTCTGCCTGAATGTACATGCGACCTGTCCTAAGACAACCTACATGGACCTAGGGATGACCTTTTAAAGGTCGACGCCCCCCCAAAAATTGGAACCCAAAGAAAAAATAAATATTTAAATTGCAAGAGGAGAGAGTTTATACTTACTTGGTCCAGATAGATGGTCGTTTCGTCCACTGTAGCTCCCTAAATGACCACTTTTATCAAAGGGTTTTTTTTCCTCCAAAGTCAATTTCCAAATCAACAATGGTGATAATGAGCCGCCGACTTCTATTTATAGACTTTTTGGCCTCTTTTTGTCACTTTTTTGGCCCCCCTTATCATATCTTTTAAACCAAAAACCGTTTAGAGTGATTCAAGAGTTGCATTGGAAGGGTATGATCGGGTATCGGGACAATTTTTTGGAGTTTTGGGTAACTTTTGACGGTTCGTGGAAAAATCTCAGATGATCAACTTGAGCATATAGGTTAGGTTTCTACCTTGACTTTTGTATCTTGTTGTCTTTATCTTTTTTCCATAGGATCAATCCCATCAGGTTGTGACACAGAACCATCATTGCTGCTTTAGAAGTGTCGCGAGTTGGTGGTAGAGATTACCAGAACATGGATGCTCTAGGTTGATCCTTGTTGAATTATGGTGTCCATGCTGTCTCTAATCATTGTAGGCTTGGTAGTCCTTGTTGTTTTTTCCTGATTATGAGTTTGAGCCTCATTTGCATGATTCCTTTTCACTCTTGACCTCACCCTCGAGACTCCCAAAAGACATAACGGGTCTTATTTTAAGCCCTTTTCAGACCCTCTAAACATGAAAAGATTGCAGGGCGATCTTATGGCCTTTCATGCTCGTTAAACTGAAATTTCAAGTCACATCTGTCCGGTGGTAGTTTACCCCTTTTTTGGTCCAGACGGTCAACTGTACGAACAAAGGTATACTCTAAGGAACTTCAGTTCTCTAGAAGAGTACTCTCAGGTATCATTTTAACCCTTTTTCGGGCCTGAGGCACTAAATTTACGAAAAAGAAACCCCCACGGAGTCCATAGTTAAGCTCTTTTCAGACTCCCTAAAATTGAAAAGATCGTCGAGTGAACTTATTCTTTCACACTCATTAAACTGGTCCAGAAGAATATTCTTGACAGAGTCCATAGTTAATCTTTTTTCAGACTCCTTCAAAATGAAAAAATGGCTGAGTGATCTTGTCTTTATTACACTCATTAAAATGGTTTTGAATAGACGTCTTGTCGATGCTAGTTTACCCCTTTTTCGAATCGACTAGACTACCTTCGAAAAAGGTACCCCAATGGAGTCTCCTTTTATGTTTTTTCAAACTCTCTAAATATGAAAAATTGTCGAGCTTACCTTCTTTGGGCTCGTTAAACTTACATCAAAGGACGTTACCATTGTGTGTTTTATTAACCGTGTTTGCATACCCACATCTTTGGTCTAATGCCAGCTCCATGTTGCTCTCAACTGAACCATATGAAGCATACCTTATATGCAAGCCTTATATCACTTTGCCTCTGCATCTTGACACCTTTGGCCCCTGGAGGATTTTTCCCAAGTGTCATTTCTCTGAACATCAGTCTTGTCTTTGTGCCTTGAACTTGTATGTTTGCAACACTCGTTCCTCCTTTTAACATAAAATTCTTTTATTCTTTTTCCAAAATTATTGAAAAGCCAAAAAATCAAATATACCCCAAAAAGAGGAAGGGAAAAGTATTTTCTTTATTGGCACCATAATGAGTCTCCCTTGGATAAAGCACATCTATCTGTTTGTTCATCAAATTATGGAATTTAATACGACCTTAGGAAGTTGTTCTCGCTACATAGAGTTGTGTCCTCTTCCATTTGGTTATTCTTTCAAACATATGGAGAGTTTGCGTTGCCTCTTGCCTCGTAAACTTATGTTAATGCCATGCTGCCTGAGTCTCATCATTTGTCGTGCTATTGTCCAAGGGAAGTTTTTACCAATCCTGAGTCAGCCCCTCTACAGTTTGTCTCTTGCCCTCATACCCAGCCATCCTGAACGTCCAATCAAGTCTTTGTTCAAAATCAATGAAGTATTCAGTCTGATCATCAAGATTCTCTAGTCCATGACCGATGAGCCGTCGAAGACCTCTAGGTAGTGAAGTCGTACACTCATATTACACTCCTACCCTAGTTTTGAATATTTTGAATTTGTTGCTTGAGCTATGAAGACCTCATCTCTATCCATCAGGCCTTATCAACTTCTAAGAAGATGGATACTTTACATGTATATCTTTTTGATTTCGAGATGTAGCTCCGCTGTGTATTGTTCATGACTACACTTTATATAGATATATGACATGGATATACAATGTATTTGATTGGTAGGCATGATTTTGTTTTATCCTGAGCATGGGTATGCCTGCCTCGGTAAGACAATTATTATTTTTGCAGACGGTGGCTCCCGATTTCTGGTCCTTGGGCTCACTTGTTCGACACATCAGTAAAGATTGTTAATGTATTTTGGCTATCAGATGCTCTTCTAACCTCACACATTAGGGGGCATCTGTTATAACCCTAATTTGCACCAGACATGATTACCTGGCATCAGGCCATCTCAGATTCCTTCTTTGCCAAAGCACTGTTGAACAACTCTTCTTAAAAACCTATTTTATAAAGGCCCACGTGCCCTGCTCCATTACTGCATGCATGTACATGCTATCTCACCCAAAACAACCCACATGTACATACAAAAGAACGAAAAAAGGAAAGTTTCCGACGGAACACACAACTTTGGGTGAGTTAACTAAACCTTCCGGCCATGCATGGCCGAGGGTTTGACCAAATTCCTAGCTTCTTCTACCCTATAAAAGAAGGGTTAGGGGTCCCATTTAAAAGAGGAGAATCATAGTAAAGAAACTATACCCGATTGAGCATTCCCTTTGTCCCAACCTTTAGCCATCCTTGTGCAAAGATAAGTATAGAGCAAAGAAGTTGGAGGACAGTTGAAGAGGAGCCCAGGACCAGGTTCGTGGAGCAGTGGCTGACTTCATCATTGTAAGCTGATTTGTTGAAGTTAATAATAAAGAAGTACTTTTCCCGTCCCACCATATGAGGTTTTCATGGTTTATTGCATACATGTTGTTTGAATCTCTAACCCATTAATCTATATATCAAATGCATGTGAAGTTATTTGTTTGTCTTGTGTGAATGCAGGTCAACCTTGGGAGGAGAGCTGCAGTCAAAGAGCAATCAAGCGTGAAGAAGGATCGATATCAAACGCCCGAAATAAGGTATGCTCACTTGATCTTCTTAACTACATATTTGCTTAAGAATAATGGGGATTAGGTCTGGGACGATGATAGA
>JZKD02S2038911.1:407860-423575 GCA_000966675.3 Picea glauca | reverse complement strand
GAGAATCATAGTAAAGAAACTATACCCGATTGAGCATTCCCTTTGTCCCAACCTTTAGCCATCCTTGTGCAAAGATAAGTATAGAGCAAAGAAGTTGGAGGACAGTTGAAGAGGAGCCCAGGACCAGGTTCGTGGAGCAGTGGCTGACTTCATCATTGTAAGCTGATTTGTTGAAGTTAATAATAAAGAAGTACTTTTCCCGTCCCACCATATGAGGTTTTCATGGTTTATTGCATACATGTTGTTTGAATCTCTAACCCATTAATCTATATATCAAATGCATGTGAAGTTATTTGTTTGTCTTGTGTGAATGCAGGTCAACCTTGGGAGGAGAGCTGCAGTCAA
This sequence comes from Picea glauca, assembly GCA_000966675.3. Lineage (NCBI taxonomy): Eukaryota > Viridiplantae > Streptophyta > Pinopsida > Pinales > Pinaceae > Picea > Picea glauca. Next base: position 423,230 of record JZKD02S2038911.1, on the reverse strand, counting down.
AGAGCRATCAAGCGTGAAGAAGGATCGATATCAAACGCCCGAAATAAGGTATGCTCACTTGATCTTCTTAACTACATATTTGCTTAAGAATAATGGGGATTAGGTCTGGGACGATGATAGAAAGTAGGAATCTTTAGGTATTTTCTGCATGCATAATAAAACCCTAAGTGCTAGTCTGTAGAGGGATTTCCCACTCACAACAGAGTGATAATGTAATTATTGTAGAATGAACTTTAATGAATGTAACTGATTACAAAATGGTAGATATGGATAGAATGTTGTATTAGGATAATAGATATAATGTATTTTGAGGTAGAAATAATTTCTATCATCTCCACAGTAGCCTCCCTTCCTAGATTGCATACATCTAGGTCCTGCAGTCACCCATAAGCCATCTTGGGTGAGACTGCATTGTGCACTATATGCACAGTGTTTCCTTTTGGTCTCTAGAAGGGTCGATGGCTTGCAGGGTTTTGTTGGAAACCTAAAGTAGAACCCAGGTAAGCCCATACCATCTAAAAAATGATTTTGTTTTCGGATGGAACCCAGAAGAACAGATTGGAAGGGACTTGTTGAGAAGGACTGTGAAGAGTATGAAGTATTAGAAGGGGATGTTCAGACCATGGAACCCAACTAAACAGGATATTGAATGATGGTTGTTAAGAAAAGAGCTCGAGTTTGCGTTGAAAGACAATAGAAACTCCAAGTATACATCACAACAATATTTGGAAAGGTATGTATTTATTGATCTTCATGAGACATTTTTCTGTGATTTTCCACATTTGCTACAGGAGTGGATACTGAGATTGAAGGAAAATTACCCAAATAATTAGATAAGACCAATATAATGGACTATTGAGAATGTTACGTAGCTACAAAAATTCAATAACAAATTCATGAGCGTAGTTGATTTCTGGCTAGACAACATTATTACAGGATTCATTACTGAGTTTGCAGTCGATGCTGCAAAATCATATACTGTTGTAGAGCACGAGTTTTTGAAGGGTCCAATAGGAAAGTATATTAGATCACTCTATACATCGATTGTGTTTTTTCTGCATGATAAAGGTGTGATGACAATGGAGTCTAACAACTAACTAACTCTGCGCACATGGGGAGACTGGGGGAAATACTAAGGACGATCTGAGATAGGGAGAGGGATCTGGATAGAGATAAGTAGAAGGAAGCAATGGACCCCATTATGATGGATGAAGAATAGATCAAGGAAATAATGGTTAAAGCGAGAATGACGCGCAGGGGAAGACCCTACCAATATAAGATTAATAGGAAAAAGAGAGCAACAGCCGAGAGGGAAGGCTTGGAAAGTGATGAAGAAGAGGTAGAGGATCTTCGTGCTACAGAGAATATTTAGGAAATATTGCATGCCACATATGAGAAAGAAACCAGAGGTCAAGGGTTAGGCACAAAATAAGGATCCCTATTCCATATCAGAATTAGTGTGGAGCCCACAACCCCATGTGCGACTAAGACATCAGAAAAGAAAGAATCGTTTAGACAACCAGTAATCTGTAGTAGAAGGATTTTAGTAGGACAAGGGACTAGTGGAAATTCAAGTGAAAGTATGATTTCATCTAGTATTAGTCAATTATCTACACCATGCAGAGGTGGTACTGCAAATTTTACAATGGCAGGAGTAGATCCGACTATTTGGTTACCAAAATTTCATGGAGAAAGGTTGGAGGACCTAGAGAAACATCTATTTATTTGTGAAAAAAATTGGGAAGCTAAACATATCACGGATGAGGATAAAAAAGTGGCTCAATGCGAAATTACATTCTGAAACCATGGACTGGACTGGTTTATGATCCTAGCAGTGAATAGTCCACATGGAGCACATACAACTATCATAGAGGTAATTAAGACACTAATTAATGGATTCTAGCAACCAAGTTCAAAAAACAAATATATGAATGAGATGATAGAAATCAAACAAAAGCTAGGAGAGTTGGTTTGGGAAATTGACTAGAAGTTCAAGCGATTGAAAGGTAAGTTGAAATATCCCATAACAAACATGCAACATAGGCAACGATTCATAAATTCATTATCACCCCATTTTAAATATCCATTGAGGCAAAAAATTTTCTAGACTCAAGCTGAGGCTCTGCAAGCATCCATACAATTAGAAGAGAATCAATATAAACATATAGATCCAACTATAGAAGAGTTGAGAGAGGATCTCAATAATATGACATTTAAGTTGAATCGGAACAAATTCAAGGAAAATATGGAAGTTGTCTGGTGTACCTTATGCAGAACAAAAGGACACCACAAAAATGAGTTCCCAACATTTGTGCAGTACTTGGGAGAAGGACTACCAAATACGTTACCCATAGGACGATTATGGTGTGAAATATGTAAAACACATGGACATGATCCCTATCATTGTCCCATTATGCAAAAGTACCAAACAACAACTAAGGGTACATTCTATAATTTCTGCAAGTCTGTAGGACATGAGGACAAAGATTGTCAAACCTTGGAAATGATGAAGGAAGTACCTTATATTCTTATAGGATGCAGGCTGAACTAATGACAGGAAAACCTACACAACAATATAATAATGCGCAATAGTTTACAATGCCACCAAAATATAATTAAGTACCACAATATAATACATCACGCACAGATAATCAAGGAAACATAGGAGGATTCAGAGGAGGAGGATGTGGAAGAGGAGGATTTGGAAGAGTTAGAGGACCTGTAACCTGCCATCATTTTCAACAACCTGGACATTATGCAAGGGATTTTCCACTACCAACAACAACATGCATGTACTATCGTGCATCGGATCATACTACATAAGACTGTCCTATACTTCTGAAAAAAATACAAGACAAAGGAATTAGAATAATTAGAATGTTCAATGGATTGCCTCGAAAACTAGAGATGATGGGAAAAAGACTAATATAGTTACTCAAGGTGGAACCAAAATAGGAGTAGATGCAATAAATCAAAATCGAAACCAACACGAGTGGGTCAGAAAGAATACAACAACTCAATAACATTTTGATGCGCGTAAGGAAAATGAGACATTCAAGCATGCCATAAAAGAGTTTTTGTAGGAGAATATTGCTTCTACTTCAAATGCACAACCAGGCTATGATGTATATGATACGCCTCATCCATTTGATCATAATGGAAAAGATCAATCTTCAGAAAAAAGGTAAGTAATCTAAGAAAATTTCTAGTGTCTTGCTTGAAGTTATTGAATGATCAAACATCTCTACAAGTATTACAAAGTCTGTTAGAAAAATGCAATCCCAAAGAAGAGATAAAACTAGAACAAAAGACAATAAATCATGTCCATAGGAAGACAAGAACAAATATATAGTTTAGATTGAATGCAAATATTTGAGACTTTAACATGGGTGACATCATATCAGATTTGGTATCTGAGGTAAATGTTCTGCCTAAGAAAACTTGGGAATGCATGGGGGAACCTACACTGGGTTTTTCACCTATTCAGCTGAAACTAACAAACCAACATAGAGTAATACAAATTGGTCGATTGAAAGGCATACCAGTGGATTTATATGATGTGTGCATTATGGAATACTTTGAGGTAATTGATATAGTGGATAATACACCACCTTATCCAACATTGTTGGCATTGGATTGGAAATTTGACAATCAAGCCATAATCAATTTGAAGACCCAAAAAATGATTTCTGAATCAGGAGAATATAGATTCATAGCACCATTATACCCTTCAGAAGGTGGAAGATATGTTGAACCAGCGACAGAGAAATTTATCACAGAGGAGATAAACCAGTTTTATAGAACTACTGCGCATGAGGAAGATTACATTAACCCAACAACAGAAGGAATGCTTAGCTGGAGAAGAATCAATTCTTGTTCTTCAAATTCTAACACAGGACTGAAGAATTGGCAACAACGCTCACATGAGATATCTACTATAAGATGTGCAAGAATGATGTGTGAACTAAGATGGGTTGGCACATAGGTAAGAGAACCTCCAAGTTTTTATGGTCAAAATGATTAGGAAGAATTCTTAATAAAGTTTGAGTTAGAAGTCTTGGAAAGTCAAAGGTTATTAGTTTTAGATATTGCATTGAAAGAAAAACTTACATGTTGGTGGGGTACGCACAAAGAGAAGATCCATGATTGGTATCAATGCAAAATATTATTGTGCATTAGATTTGGCACATAACATGAGAATAAATATATGGAGAAATATGATGGAATAGGACATCCCAGAGAACATATAATCAGATGCATAACCTAATGGAGACTGATACCACCAAAGGAATGGAAAAAACACTCCATGCATACATTAGAAGGCATCCCAAGAAATTGGTATACTTAACTGGAACTGCGTAGAGGAACTGCAAATTGGGAATAATTGCAACAGAATTTTGTAATCATGTTTAATGGAGAAGAACCAAGCAGCTTGGATGAAAATTTTCCTGATGCACAACTCTTCTTAGTGCATATGACGATGAATACTTTTATGATATTATTAAATTTTTGAGTACATGATTTTCCCCAAAGAAATACAACACTGCGCATAAGAAGAATTTTGTGGTTAAAGCTACAGATTACCAACTCATTGCAAAACACTTGTATAAACTAGGTCTAGACAATATCCTAAGGATATGTGTCATGGAACATGAACATCCCATCATATTGGAAGAAACACATGAAAGAATAGTTGGAGGACACTATGAAGGAAAGGCTACTGCACAAAAGATATTGCGCGCAGGACTATGGTAGCCAACAATTTCTAAATATGCAAAGGAATATTTCTAGACTTGTGATGTCTGTCAAAGGATAGGAAAGCCATCGAGGAGGGAGGAGATGCCCTTAAAACCTCAAGTAACCCTTGAAGTGTTTGATAAATGGGAAGTAGAATTTGTAGGACCAATCAAACCACCAACTAGAAGATCAGAAGCAAGATACATCATTACAATGATAAAATATCTAAACATATGGACTGAAGCAACAACAATGAAAGATTGTAATGTAGAAACTACAACTCACTTTCTTTTTGAACAAGTAATTACATGATTTGGATGCCCTAGAATTCTGATGAGTGATCAGGGAACTCATTTTATCAATAATACTATACAAACAATGACTGAAGAATTTGAGATACACCATCAGAAGAGCACTCCATACCATCCTTAGGGTAATGGAACAATGGAAGAATTTAATAAAATATTGGAGAATTCCTTAAATAAAATTTTCAATGTAAACATAGATGATTGGTATTTGAAGATACCAACAATATTATGGGCCTATAGAATCACATGCAAGAAAATCACGGGGAAAACACCTTTCATATTGGTGTATGATCAAGAAGCAGTAGTCCCTTTAGAATATTTGATACCTAGTTTTCACATTGCAACCATTACAAACATGATACAAATAGGCAGAGTCCAAGAAAGATTATCTCAACTCATGGAACTAGAAGAGGATGGGATTATGGCTAGTTTCCATCATGAAGTACATAAATAAAAGGACAAATATTGGCATGATAGACACATTAAGAAGAAATTTTTTAAAGAAGGAGATCTAGTCCTTCTTTGTGACAACAAATATTTACAACACCTAGGAAAATTCAGGATGCATTTGCTAGGGCCATATGAGATAAAGTCTATCACCGATGGAGGTATTGTGTAGATATATGATCTAGCAGATAAATATTTTCAAGGATTGGTGAATGGAGATCGACTGAAACTGTATAAGGACAACCGACCTAGTAAAACTTAGTAGATGCAGTACAAAAAAAATAGAGTTGTATATAGTGTATATAGTAGGAGTTAACAGAAAAATAAGAAAAAATTGTAAAAACAAAAAAAAATACAAAAAGATGCAGTAGATAGATAAGTGGTAGATAGGAAGTTAGATAATACAACACATAAGAAGATATCAATTGTCATGAAAGAACCTGAATACACTATGTGCCAGAGAAATGTGACAAGACAAAAAAAGTAACGTGCCGATATAGAAAGCAACCAGAAAAAGAAAAATCCTAGGCAAAAGAACACTATCCCAAAGGCTTCAACTCAGGAAAAATGAGCGTGCAGTAGAACTAAATGGAGGAATGCATCCTGGGACAAATATTCCTATGTCAGAGGAAACAAGAGGTGGATAAATCCTAGATATGGATATACCAGTTACAACCACACAAATAGAGACACTGCTAATGAAAAAAACAATATTGTAGACAATAGGCCAACGCAAGAAAATGAAGGCACACAAGGAAGTTCCTCAACTTACACTCATAGAGGATGATGTAGAGCTAGCAAAAGAGAAAGTGTAGGATCACATGACGAAAGCATGGTATGATGCTGAGAAGCATAAGGAGGATATAATCAAGAAATCTATAGAGGTCAAGGATACACTGGAACAATTGCAACTTACTACAGTTCAACAAAAAGAGCAGGTGCAACAACAACAAGATTCTCAGGAAAGAACAGTTCCAGAACAAGAGAAAGTACAAATCATAGCCATGGGGAGTGAAAATTTCTGTATCACTCAGGAGATGTTGCAGGTCGATGAGGATACAACGTAGAAGCCACTAAAGGACATAAATGATCTAGACTTGGCACTACCCAAGGTTCCAACCAAGGCACTGTACAAACTTCAGATAAGTGTCACATAGGAAATTCAGTCAAGGGCCCATGAAGATTCTACAAGCTTACAGTTAGAAAAATAAGTCAATAATACAATGGAGATAACTCTCAACTAGGTGCAGTTCGATATGGATGAAGAAAAACAACACACTGGGAAAATAGAGCAATAGGTAGAAGAAGTATTTAAAACTATTGCAGACAATGCACAAGGAGAGAATTTACCCACAGAGGAGAAAATTGAGAAAATAACACAGGCTATGGAGACTTACATGAGCCATATTATAGAGTTGAAATAACTCCTAGAACCTAACACTACACTAGAAATAAGAACACAAAGGGAGTAGGAGGCTACATGTCATACAAAGAGAATTGCGTTGATAATCCAGAAGATAACATAGTTATATGATAAGAGCGCACATCTATGTACAAATCTTCAAGAGGATGAGAAACTGTTGGAATTAGACCAAAAAGAAGAAGCTATAAATATTGTTATGCAAGAACTGAATAAGAAGCAGAAAGCAATGACAATACCGGAAAGGTTGAAAAGCGTGAAGGAAATGAAGAATTTGCAGGTAGAGATGAAGACTATACAAGCAGATAAGCAATCAAGGTAGGCTCAATTGGAACCACTACAAAAGGCACATAACAAATTCTTAATGATATTGATCCAACAAAGGGTTAGATTGAACAAATTATCTTGGAGAGTGGGGAATTATTAAAGGAGCATATTACTGTGCAAATTGTGGAGACTATAACAGAAAAGAGTGCACAAGTAAAATGTCAAGTTGAACAAATTCCAGGCAGGTTCCATGAGCTAGAGACATCAATATAGGAGGCAAACACTACCTGAGTGGCTCGAGATGACCCATAGGGGAGTGTTGGGGGCCTATTGGATCAGGGCATTTTGGGAAAAGCATGGTAATTAACGAAGGAAGTTAGGAAATGGACCAGAAAAGTAGCACGCACCGAAAAACAAGGAAAAACATCGCTGGGAAACCAAGAAAGTCAAAGAAAGGACAAAGGATGTGGATCAACGAGGAAACTTGTTGGATTTTTGACTAGCCATGCTCAAGAAGTTAGAAATTGGACAAACCTAATCCACCTAGGGTTAGTAGGTTATGGTTTTAGTCATTGTTGTAATGGCTAATTAGCCCCTTTTTTGTAATATAAGTATATTGTAGCGGAGAGCATAAAAGAATTTGTTCTTGAGGTTAGCATGAGCTAATGTTAGATGAGATATTATAGCCAATTTTTGAGACAAAGATAGAGATATGAGCTGAGAGTTTTTTCAGAAATTTGCATTGTAATTGAGGGTAAGATAACAAGTTGTGGAGCTTAGTGTGATTTTGTCAGCCTCAACTCTAATGCACACAACACTATAAACTTGATGAGGAATAATAAAAGAGTGAAGACAACCAGATGTTTGTGAATATAGCCCAAGGGGGATGAATTACGATAATTTTGTGTCTCTGTGTGGAATGTTTATCTTATTTCTTGATATTGTTTGGTTACGAATGAATGAAGCTATTAGAAGTAAAATGCAATGAATAGTAGAGCGATAACATAATTACTATAGAATGAACTTTAATGAATGTAACTTATTACAGAATGGTAGATCTGGATAAAATGTTGTATTAGGATAATAGATGTAATGTATTTTGAGGTAGAAAGAATGTCTATCATCCCCAGAGTAGCCTCCCTTCCTAGACTGCAGACATCTGGGTCCTGTAGTCACTCATAATCCATCTCGAGTGAGACTGCATTGTGCACTCTGTGCACAATGTTGCCTTTTGGTCTCTAAAAGGGATGATGGTTTGCAGGGTTTGTTGGAAATATAAAGTATAACCCAAGTCATACCATAACATACCAACAATGTATCTGTGTGGTAGTAATAATATCGGTTCCACTGGTAGTTCTCAAGTCTAGTAGATGATAGAATGACAATGAATGTATTTCTTATTTGCTTGCCAATTGTCTATACTTTTAGTAAGAGCTAATGCAACTATTTTTTGTGTTAAGTTGTGAATTGGGAATATTTAGAACCAATCGGGTGCATGTTTGTTTTGTATATATATATAAATATACAAGGCTCCTATATTGTTCAAGTTAAATGACATACCATGGCTCGTACATATCATGTGCACACCCATGATATATATCTATATCTATCTATCTATCTATCTATCTATCTATCTATCTATCTATATATCTATCTATCTATCTATATATATATATATATATATATATATATATATATATATATATATATATATATATATATATATGCACATGTGTAACACTGTATTGGGATCCCTACAATGAGTGAGTATGCTTGGGGTACGATGAAATAGAGGCACCTTTGGTAGGAAATGGAATGCCTTGGACCCTATTGAGAGATCTCAGAAAACTTAGAAGTCATGAAAAGGACTGGAGAAAACCCTCGTGAAATTTGGCTAAGTCCTCACCGGAATGTTAAGCCCGAGAAAAACTCTTGTTTGTCTCAGAGGATCATGATCGTCGAGTTGGCATGGTGGTTAGATCTAGACCTTTTATTGGTGTAGGGGCGGGATTAAATCTCAACCATCAATTTGGCGAGATAATAGATCCTATTTTTCCATTGTAGGGTGTCATTTGGAGTAAGCTACAGAGATGACCTTTGATGGGGAGACTTCAAGGTGAGATCTGGACCATTTATCGAAGCAAGGAAAATATTAAATATTAGTTGTTGATCTATCACAAGGGCCCCACATCTTCTTGGCAAGTGATAAGACCTTGTTTTTCCTCGGAAGGATCATAGCCATCAATTTGGCACAATGACAAGATATGATCGTTTATCAGTGCAGAGGAAAGACATGGGATAGACCAAATATCGCCTGTCAATTTGGTGAGATAAAATGATCCTAGTCGTTCTTTTGAGGATGTCATTCGGAGTCAGTGGTGGACCTGGAGGAGATGCACTTAGAAGTGGGAAGTCTGAGAGTATATCTAGACCGTTGATCGAAACCCAAGCAATATTTGATCCTAACCGTTCATCAGAGGATGTTGTTCAGAGTAAGTTGTGGACTCAGAGGTGATGCACTCCAAAAGAGGGACTTCGAGGGATCATAAGGACTGTACATCGACGAAAGGGAGATCTGATCCTATCCATTGATTTGAACTATAATCTTGCAAAATGAGGAGGAATGTACGCCTGATGACGATGGGTGAAACTACAATAGGTCCACATGGCGTACAAATATTGGTCCATGTGTCACATGAGAATTATTCCACATGTCAAGAAGAATCAATTTTTTAGGTAGGAGCTCGTAATGGATTATGAGTTCCATGTTTCATGCCAGGTGGCAGGGCTACAAATCAGGACAGGAGGCAACCAATGTTTACAAAGGTGGACACGTGTTAATTTTCAATTCATAGGATAGGATGCGTATGAGCCTCACTAGATTCGTACCTGAGGACGAACGTCTTAATCCTTTTCGTTAGATCTCCAGTGAAGAAATCCTGACCATTCATCACAGGGTTCTATTCAGAGTGAGTTCATGATATACACTTCGATGGAGGAGCTTTGAGAGGAGATTTGTATCGTTGATTTGTTGATATCAAAGGAGCTCCGAGATGCAATCATGATCATTGATTTGTCAAGATCAAAGGAGCTCTGAGATGCAATCATGAATGTTGATCTATCGATATCAAAGGATCTCCGAGATGCAATCATGATTGTTGATCTATCGAGATCAAAGGAGATCCAAGATGCAATCATGACCATTGATATGATAGGATTATGAGAGATATGAGAGGAGATTTGGGCCATTTGTTGGATTTTGACGAGTTGGCAAGGATGTGTGTTGGCCAAGAATGTCGAAAAAGTTAAAGGAATAAACAATGTGATGATAGCTGTTGGATCACAGGTTGAGAAATCTCAACCATGCATTGTTGGAAAGACAACGAAAGAAATCGCTGATGATGATGAAGGCATCGGTGATGTGATGAGAGTCGTTGATCAGTGAGTGGGCGGGGTTAAATCTCAACCGTGGATCATGGTGGGTCCCATCCCTATACTATAAGAAATGTCAAATACTGGGACGTTAACCTCTGTTCTAGTTGGTATCGTCGAAATGATTAGAGCCATCGAATGCTTGGACCGAGGACCATAAGATCTAATCGTTAATAGATCCTTACCATTCACCAATTGAGGGCAAGTGGATATCTGAGTTGTTAGATCTAGATGTGTCATTGTTGGGGCACAAGAGGATGAAAGAGTGGGAATTAAACATTGTGTACTTTAGATTCTCCTACTCACTTCGGGTCATTGGATGATTGGTGCAAGGTCTGTCGGATCTAGGATAGGTCTAGTTAATGGATCGTTGTCGAAACTTTTGGTTGGAGTCTTTGCAACCCATGGGAATAAAATATTAACAACGGCGACATGAGGTTTCATGGGATCGAAACAATGGATCAATGAATGGTGTGGTAAGAGCCACGCCGGAGGCACAACTGTGTCATGTCGGATGAGACATGAGATAAATAGCCATGTGGATTCCATGTGGTGGTAAGGTGGCACTTGGGCAATGAGGGCCAATAACTTTTGAATGCCATATATTTTGGCTTCAAGATCATATTTGGGCATACTTACAGTCATTAGAAATCTCTTGAAAATTTGGAGACGTTGGTGCCCTTGAGAGTAGACCTCAAGATGTCTAAGAAGAAGTGAAAATTTAATATTCGATCCCTTAAAAGGTACTTAGGGGGTTGGGTGTCTTATAGAGTGGTATCAAAGAAGGAAACAACACTTGGCCTGCTTGGGCTCATGAAAGAGTCGAATAAAATTTCTTAGAGAACTTTTAAGGGGGAGGGCACCCTACCCTACCCTATTCGTAAGAGTTTATTAAAACCTTACTACTAAATAGAGGATTGTGACTTTCTGCTATTTTTACATGTTTTAAACCTGAACTGAATGATGTTGTTATATGCTAAATAATAAAGCTAATTTCATCTTATAGAATTTTATTTTATACGCTGTCCATGATTTAATAGATAAGTAACTAATAAAAAATATCGATTATCAACACTTAACCAGTCAGTGGATTTCTAGGAAAAGATATAAGTGAAAATGATGGTGACATATCATGAGATGGGAGAAGGATCCCATAACAAAGAAGAAGATTATGATGAAAGGAGAGTGGTAGAAACCCCCCCAAATCTAGTTGAGACTGTAATAAGTCTCATGGTAGAGACACAAGATTTAAGGTCAATAATAAGAGGCTTATGGAAGAGAAAGAAAAGAAAACTCAAATAAATGCAGTCTTGTTGCAAATCCTATTGGACATACAAAGACAGTTTCAGCATGGGCCAACAACCAGTAATGTGGAAAAAAATCAACCTGAGAAAGTCCATAGTTCACTTGAGATTCAAAGGCATGGTCATGACAGTAGCAATGCAAAAAGAAGCACTCCCAAGAAGTCCCAACATGGAGCCAAGAGGCATACCAAAGTTAAAGACTCATCTGGATATTCCTCTAGTGAAGGAGTAGAAAACTCCTAGAAGTTTTCTAGTGGTGAGACTAGCCCACATTCTCATAGGAGAAGAAAGAGAAGAAAGCACTCCAAGGGCAGTGACCCTGAAGAATTTAAGAAAGCCAAGCCACCCACTTTTTATGGGGAAATCAAAAATGGGGAAGAAGAAAAATATTGGAGACTTGGTTTGAAGAAGTATTGGAGAGTTCATGACTACTTTGAAAACTTGAAGGCCTAGATAGCTATATTTAACTTGAATAGAAAGGCCTCTATTTGGCGGGAGGACCTTATAAATGTAAAGGTAATATGTGAGAAGGGGATATCTTGGGGAAATTTTTAGAAATACTTCAAGAAGAAGTACCTATCTAAAAGTTACTACGATGAAAATAATAAGGAGTTCTTGAGAAATACTTCAAGAAGAAGTACCTATGTAAAAGTTACTATGATGAAAAGAATAAGGAGTTCTATGAACTCAAACTAGGACAACTCACCATAAATGAATATATCAACAAGTTTCTAGAACTACTGAGGTATATTCCCTATATAAAGGAAGAAAATGGAAGATGCAATGATTCCTTAGTGGGATTCCTCCATCCTTCCAGAACATAATTGAGTTTGATGAAACTAAGACCTTAGAAGTTGCCATTCAGAAGGCTAGGTACTGCTATGAACAATTCAACCACAAGAAAAAATATCCCAAGGAATGGAAGAAGAAAGGTAAAATGGGATTTCAGAAGAAGGGGGTTAAACCCTCAAAATTTAAGAATTATGGGAAGAGTTCTAAGATAAGATTTCCCACTAATGGTGTGAATCAGTAGAACTTTCTATCTTAGAGTGAAAATAAAAACTTTGGATCATCCCCGAGAAAGAATGATAGTAAAGAGAGAGAGAGCCATTGAAATGTTTGGGATGTGGATAAGAAAATATGGTGAGGGACTGCCCTCATAGACAACCAGACAATAAGAGAGTCTACAACATCCAGGAGGATACCAAGGTGGATGATGTGAACATAATATCCCAAGGATTGGAAGAAGAAAGGTAAATTGGGATTTAAGAAGAAGGGGGTTAAACCCTCAACATTTAAGAATTATGGGAAGATTTCTAAGATGAGATTTCCCACTAAGAGTGTGAATCAGTAAAAATTTCCATCTGAGAGTGGAAATAAAAACTTTGGATCATCCCCTAGAAAGACTGATAGTACAAAGAGAGAGCCATTGAAATGTTGGGTATGTGGATAAGAACATCTGGTGAGGGAATTCCCTCATAGACAACCAGACAATAGGTGATTCTACAACATCCAGGAGGCTACTACGATGGATGCTGTGGACAAAAGTATACCAAAAATTCATGTAGCCTTGGATAATAGACAAGAAGACCACCAAGCCTCAATGGTGGAAATGGAAGGTATGATTACCAATCATCTTTTTTATGTTTTGATTGACCCTGGTTCTAATTTGAGATATGCTTCCCCTCAAACTGTTGATAAATGTAAATTACAACAAGTGAAACATGCTAAACCATGCTTGGTACAGTTGGCCACTAGAACAAAGAGGAAGGTAACATAGGTCATACCAACATGCCAATTCATTATGAATGGGCTGTATACTAAAGCAAACCTAAACATACTTCCCTTAGGATCTTATGACATGCTGGTTGACATGGATTGGTTGGATGCTCAAAAATCCAAGTTGGACTGTTATAATAAAACATTAGAGTGTGAAGATGAGGAAGGGAAGAAAAGGAATCTATAAGGAATTCAAAATCATGTCTCAATGAGAAAAATATCATCCCTTCAAATGGAGAAGTATTGCAGGAAAGGATGTTCTTTGTATGAAATACAAGTACTGAACTCTGTTGAGGACCATACACCAAGCCTAGAGGACCATCCTATATTGAGAGAATATGGAGATGTGTTTCCTAAAGAGGTACCAGGTCTACCTCCAAGAAGAGACACTGATTTCTCAACAAAACTTGTACCTGGACCAGTGCCAATGTCTAGAGCACCTTATAAGATGAGTACCCTAGAGCTAGTCGAGCTCAAATTACAAATGAAGGAGATGTTGGACAAGGGTTATATTTGGCCTAGTGTGTCTCCTTGGGGAGCATGAACCTTGTTTGTGAAGAATAAGGATGACACACTCAAGTTGTGCATAGACTATAAACAACTCAACAAAATGACAATTAAGAATAAGTATCCTTTACCGAGAATTGATGACTTATTTGACCAGTTAAGGGGTGCTACAATTTTCTCCAAGATTCACTTGAGGAATGGATACCATTAGGTCTAGATTAAAGATGAAGACATCCAAAAAAAAACCTTTAGGCCAAGGTATGGTCACTATGAATTTGTGGTGGTGCCATTTGGGCTTACTAATGCACCAACCACCTTCATGTGCTTGAAGAATAATGTACTCAACAAGTTTTTGGATATATTTGTGATAGTTTTCATAGATGATATCCTAATATATTCTAAGATTATGGAAGAGAATGAAGAGCACCTAAAGTTAGTGTTGCAAGTGCTAAGAGAGCACAAGCTCTATGCAAAGTTTAGTAAGTGTGTTTTTTTACAAAAACAAGTCCATTACTTAGGCCATATCCTAGGAAGAAAATTTGTGCTCATGACAGATCATAGTGGGATGATATATTTGTTTGAACAACCCAAAATAAATGCTAGATAAGCTAGATGGATGACTCTTCTTAGTGAATTTTATTTTGAAATAAAACGAATCAAGGGAAAATAAAATAGAGTGGTGTTGACGGGCGAAACAGTCCATCCGTCAACTGGAAGAGTGGAACCGGTCCAGGGTTGTCTAAATAACCCAATCCGTTTGGTATGAACCACCCTGATGAGTTTAACGGCTCCGTTGGCCGCTCTGAGGTCTCGAAAGGAAACCAAAGAGAAAGTGATCTGAGCTAAATAATCTAAACTAAGGAAACTAGAAACTAATAAAAACAAACTTAACTTAACTATACTAATCTAAATATAAACTACTAACTATTATATATTTACAAGATACTAACTATGATTATAATAACTCAAATCAACTACTTAATTATCATCTATGATCATTCTTTATTCACAAATATACAATATGGACAAATTACAGATTTGATTAAAACCTGCGAAACTCATGTGTTCGCTGCCCTAAGACAGCCAAAGATCTATTTTTGTCTTTTTGTATTTATAAAACAGAAAGAAAGCTAACTGAAATTAAATAATCTAATCTAAATCTAACTAAA
>JZKD02S2038911.1:393725-404601 GCA_000966675.3 Picea glauca | reverse complement strand
CAAAAATGAGACTAATGTCTAAAAGCACAATGCGACAATGATTTGTCGTAATACGACAAGGGGTGTAGGCAGCTTTTTTGAGAGCAATCGAAAAAAATGGGTTGGCTGCCAACAAGTGGTTGATTCCCTCAATAGAAGCATGAAAGTGATTTACTTTGTAGCTATAAGCACATGTGAATCATACATCAAGGAAAGAGTCAAAATGACACAAGAAATAAATGAGTTTTTCAAAACTGTAAAGACATATCTAGAACAAGAACCCACATGACTGAAGTATGAGGGATATCAACTATTGGGTAATGGCTTGTTAACCTATAAAGGTTGGTTGTATATCCCAAATTGTGACAAATTGAAGAGGTTCATCATGGATGAACTACATAAAATACCATATACTAGTCATCTTGGTTGCCCAAAAATGATAACAACCACCAAGAAGTTGTTTTACTGGCCATAAATGAAAAAGTTTAGAGGACATAGTGGAGTATTTAGCTAAATTTTTGGAATGCCAAAAATTTAAGGTGGAACACAAACACCCAATAGGGTTGCTGCAACCCCTACATATACTAGAGTGGAAATGGGAAACCATATCCATGGATTTTATCATAAGATTACGTAAAGCGATCAAACAAAATGATTTCATTATGGTAGTTGTGGACAAGTTGAGAAATACTTCTCACTTTATCCCAGTAAAGTCCACTTGCAAGGCAATATATATTGCCAATATTTTCATGAAATAAATATTTAGGCTACATGGGATGCCTAGGGAAATCATATTTGATAGAGATGCAAAATTCACCTCAGAATTTTGGAAATCTTCATTTACTGGTTTTGGAACTAAATTGTTATTTAGTACAACCTATCACCCTCAAACTGATAGACAGACAGAGAGGGTAAACCGAGTATTGAAAGACATGTTAAGGATGCATGTGCTGCATCATCCCAAGAAATGGGAAAAATATCTTCCCTTGGTAGAGTTTGATTACAACAATGGCTATCAGAAGTCATTAAAAATGAGTCCTTTCGAGGCTCTCTATGGTAGACAATGCCATGTACAAATTAGATGGGACAACCCATTGGAAAGATTTATACTTGGGCCATAAATGCTAAAGGAGTTGGAAAAAAAAGTATCTCAAATAAAACAAAAATATAAAAGTGGCCTAGGACATGCAGAAGAGCTACACAAACAACAAAAGGACTCATAAAGAGTTCAAAGTAGAGGATCATGTGTATCTCCGAATTAGACCAAGAAGAAGTTCCTTGAGAATGAGAACATGTGCCAAGATGGCACCTCAATTTTGTGGGCCCTTTGAAATCATGGAAAGAGTGGGACCTATAGTTTATAGATTATCTTTACCTCCCACAATGAAAGCATATAATGTTTTCCATGTTTCATTGTTAAAGAAATATGCACATGATTCTACTTACATAATTGACTGGTATGTGATCCAGGTAGAGCCAAAGGGAGAATTCATTCCAGAACCACAATGTATCCTAGACAGGAAAGAGATCCCTCTTAGGAACATAACCATTGCATAGGTAAAGGTGCAGTGGAAACACTTTGGTCCCAA
Organism: Picea glauca; assembly: GCA_000966675.3. NCBI lineage: Eukaryota > Viridiplantae > Streptophyta > Pinopsida > Pinales > Pinaceae > Picea > Picea glauca. The sequence goes on along the minus strand of JZKD02S2038911.1, from coordinate 403,033 downwards.
TGAAGCTACATGGGAACTGGAGGATGCCATGAAACATGCATACCCTTTTTTGTTCATTTCTGTATATATATTTTTTGTGGTAGATAGAACAACGAGGGTGGTGTTCCTTTAAGGGGGAGGGGATTATAAAACCCCTGTTTCCCCAGTCTATAAATATAACTATTATCATGACCAAAACTTTAGATAGACCTACTATGTGATTATTGAAAGACAATGGACCTTTGGTAAATTATGTAATGTGAATATTTTGTTATTAATGCAACAAGGAGTTGTTGAACTACTTCTGAAGGGATTTCCTTCATAGGTTATAATTTCATGAGAGGAATGGTGAAATAGGGAGACTCTCACTGGTTGAAATGACCCCGCCAAGACAATACTCTACCAAAATTAAAAGGAGTGCAAACCCTAAATCATCCTTTGACCAAAACTTTGATTACCAGTCAAGCTGGTGGTTGGAGAGTCCTCTCAGAAATCAATGAGAGAAATGAGTGTAGTCTTTTTGGGAAACTTCTGACGCTACCCTGAAATCTTGGGGAAGAAGACATGAAAAAGGGGGAGAGGATAGAAGGAGGCACATAATTGGGTCTAGAGAGCACCAGAGTAGGGGAGAACAGAAGGGACCCCCAAAATAATTTGAGGAGAAGAAGAATCACAGGGGGAGAAATGTTTCTCATGTCATCTTGTGGAGAGAGATAGAAACCTTTCCTCATGGCATCGTACCCTGGCTTGGGGTTGGCCAACTACTAGGAAAACTGGTGCAATTCGTCTGTGGTTGGGTGGAGAGTGGCACACCCTTTAACAATTCCCACTTGCTTCCTTATTTATAGATAAGTGTTTATTTTACTATGTATGTATTAAATTGAATTTATGGTGAAATAATTATTGTAGTGTGATGTTGGATATGACCATTTGATTTATGGTCTTGTTGTGTATTCCTTAGAAGCTTCTTATAATTATATGAGACATAATTATATGAAATTTCATAAGCATATTTGTGTGGTAGTAATAATTTCGTTTCCTCTAGTAGTTATTGAGTCTAACATATGATAAAATGACATAGAAGGAATTTCTTGTTTGCTTTCCAATTTTCTCTACTTTTAGTAAGAGCTAATGCAACTATATAATTGTGTTAGGTTGTGAACTGGGTAGATTTAGAACCAATTGAGTGCATGCTTGTTCTGTATATATATAAATATACAAGCATCATGCATTGTTCAATTTAAATGAAAACCATGACTCCTGCATATTGTGTGGACAATCGCAATCTTACATTTGGGGTACGGTCAAATATAGGCACCCCAGGTAGGAAATGGAATGCCTTGTACCTAGGTGAGAACTCTCAGAAAACTTAGAAGTCTTGAAAAGGACTAGAGAAAACCCTCATGAAATTTGGCTAAGTCCTGATCAAACTGTTAAGACTGAGAAAAAATCATGTTTTTCTCGGAGGATCATGACCATTGGGTTAGAATGTCAATTACATCTAGACCCTTTAACGGTGTAAGAGAAGGATTAAATCTTGACCATCAATCTAGCGAGATAATAGATCCTAATTGTCCATCATAGGGTTCCATTCAGAGTAAGTTGTGGAGATGAGCTGCAGTGGGGAGACTCCAAGGTGATATTTGGACCCTCTATTGGAGCAAGGAAAAGAATAAATCTTAGTAGTTGATCCATTGCAAGGGCCTCACATATTCTTGACAAGTGATAAGACCTTGTTTCACCCCAAAAGGATCGTAGTCATTGATTTGACACAGTGACAATATTTGATTGTTGATCGACACGGAGGCGAGACATGGGATAGACTATATATCGACTGTCGATTTGGCGAGATAAAATGATCCTATCTATTCTTCAGAGGACGTCATTCAGATTCAGTTACATACCTGGAGAAAATGCACTCTGAAGGAGGAAATCCGAATGAAGATCTGGATTGTTGATCGAAACTTGAGCAAGATCTGATTCTAGCCATTCATTGGAGGATGCCGTTTGGAGTAAGTTGCATACCTGAAGGAGATGCAATCGAAAGGAGGTAATTTGAGGGATGATCGGGACCATAGATCGATGAAAGGAAGATCATATTCTAGCCATTGGTTTGAGCTATAAGCTTACAAACTAAGGAGCACCATATGCTTGACAATGACGGGTCAAATTGCAATAGGTCCATATGGAGTACAGAGATTGGTCCATGTGTCACGTGGACATTGTGCCACGTGTCAAGAAGAATCAATTTTTAAGGCAGGACCTTGTCATGGATTATGGGTGCCATGTGTCACGCTAGGTGGCAGGGCCACAATTCAAGACAAGTTGCAAACAACATGTATAGTGGTGGACACATGTTAATTTGCAATTCGTAGGATAGTATGAGTACAAGCCTCGTCAGATTCATACCTGAGGATGGATGTATTAATCCTTGCCGTTAGATATCTAGTGAAGAGATCCTGACCATTCATCATAGGGTGATATTCAAAGTGAGTTACAAAGATACACTTCGATGGAGGATCTCCAAGAGGAGATCTGAAATGTTGATCTGTCGAGGTCAAAGGAGCTCTAAGATGAAATCATGATCATTGATATGTCGATATCAAAGGAGCTCTAAGATGAAATCATGAACGTTGAACTGGTGAGATCAAAGGAGCTCCAAGATGTAATCGCGATGATTGATCCATTAGGATCCAGAGCTCCAAGAGGATATCTAGGTCGTTTGTCGAAATTTGACGAGTTGGAAAGGGTGTGTGTTGGCACAGAATGTCAATGATGTTAAAGGAATTGACAATGTGATGAGATCTGTTGGATCTATGAGTTGAGAAATCTCAACCATGTGTTGATGGAAAGTCGACGAAATAAATCGCTGCTGATGATCAAGGCATCAACAATGTGATGAGAGTCATTGATTCGTGAGAGGGTAGGGTTAAATCTTATCCATGGATCATGGTGGGTCCCTTCCCTATACCCTAAGGAATGTCCAAGAATAGGACGTTAACCTGTGTTCCAGTTGGTATCATTGACATAATTAGAGTCATCAGATGCTTGGCCCTAGGACCATAGGATCTGATCGTTAATATATCCTGACCGTTCATTGATTGATGGAAAGTGGAGGTCTAGACCATCAGATATAAATGTCTCATCATTAGGGCAGAAGAGGATGAAAGAGTGGGTGTTAAAATCCATGTAATTTAGAGTCGTCGAATCACTTAGGGTTGTTGGATGATTGGTGCGAGGACCAATGGATATAATATAGGTTTGATTAATGGATCGTCATCAGAACTTTTGGTTGGGGTCTTTGCAACCCATGAGAATAAAATCTTGACAACGACGATGTGAGGTTCTGTGGGATCAGAACCGTGGATCGATGAACTGTATGGCAAGCACCATGTCATAGCCACAACTATGACACGTCAGATGACACATGGGATAAGAAGCCACATGGATACCATGTGGTAGTAAGGTGACACTTGGCCAATGAGGGCCAAGAAATTTGGAAGGCCATAACATTTGGCTCCTAGATAGGATTTGGGTATACTTACATTCGTTGGAAATCTCTCGATGTGATGGAGAAATTGGTGCCCTCGAGAGTAGACCTTGAGATTTCTAAGAAGAAGAAATTTTTTAATACCCCATCTCTTAAAAGGTACTTAGGGGGTTGGCTGTACTACAGTTCACATTCATGAATGAATTTTTATTCTTAACAAAGCTTAACATTTTACAACCTAAGGTTCCTTGGAATGGTAAATTAGAAGTAAAATTTCAAGATTCTTAGGAAATTTCAATTGATTGCATAAATAAATAGATTGCATTAAAAATAATGAATCAATATTTCAATTTTTTCGAAAATTTTCTGAAGAAAAAGAAATTAGAACCTAAGGACTTACTCTGTGGTCATGACTTGCACATCGGTGGTGGTGAAGCTACAATACTTGAATAATTTGACATCCTTTCTCTAGTAACATTGGGGTGTCCAAGGATGTGAAAAACTATAACTTTTTCCACAACGAGGAAAGTATAACACTCAATTGATGACATTTGATTGATATAATGACAATTAAACTAGTGTAATGATGGTGCATTGAAATGAAGGTCCATTCGAATTGAATGTAGAGGATATTGAAGATCATGGGGAGGACTTATGAATTGAATGCACACAATTTAGGTGTGCAATGGTGTCTATTGAATAACTCTTAGGGCTTATTTGAATTTGAGAGAAAATTTTGAAAGGCTTCTGATAGGGTGGGGTTGTCATGGGTTAATATGCAAAACATAATAATATTAACTCCCCCCATCCCCACCCTCCTTTTCTTGAAAATTGAATGTTACTAATTGAAAGATAACTGAAGACTATGAGGATGAATCAAAATTTTACCATTTGAAACTTCTTGATGCCTTTTGGCGTGACTCAAAAGTTTAAAGTACATAAAAGTCTTGAAGGATTTTAAAACTAGCATATTTTTTGGTAGATAAATTATGAAGAGTACAAATAGTTTTGGATATGTTCGAAAGTCAAAAGTTCACAAATGCCCTGGAACATTCCTTTAATTATGTTATTAAAAACTCAAGGAAACAATTGTAAGGCCTTGAATATTTCAGTGTGCTTTATAAGTTTGAATGCTAGATCCTCTCCAAGGCGTGAGTGATTGTTATTTCAGAGGTTAAGTTGTGAAAGCCCCTAATAGTTTCATATATACCTGAAAGTTTGAAAGTTGCAAGACAACGCAAAAGCCTCCAAAAGATGATGCAATTGGAAATAAGAATTGAAAGGACATTGACATAACCTTGATGATTTTGGGATGAATCAAAATTGAAAGTTTTGATTTGCCTCAAAATAATGAACACACTTTTGGAGAAGAGATCTTATGAAACATCTTGACACCTTTCATGAGAGATTGAAAGTTTGAAGTTAGAAAATTCCCAAAAGGCTTTCAGGACCTTTGACAAGTCATACTTTTAAATAGTCCCCAAATGTCTCAATGAAAAGGATTCAATAACTTTTGGGGCCTTTTCAATGTTTGAAACCTATGAGAAACCATAACATATTTTGGGAACTTTTGAAAGTAAACCTTAGAAAAGGCCCAAAAGAAACTAGTAGAAGGGGATGAAAAACTAAGGCATGGGTATAGGAAATATTTGAAAAAAGAACAAGGATTTCTCTTAGTGATTTTTTAAAACTAAAAGAAATATAGAATTTAGGAATCAAACATTTAGTTCTTTGGGCCAATATCCAAGAGATAACCATTGAAATAAAATCAATTAGAGAATAACTTGGCAAACATCATAGGCATGAAAGGAGGGGTCCTTGAAATTTAGAATTTTGGGGAAGCTCTTGAGGTCTCAACAAATTCATGGTGTGTGACCTTTGGAATGACTTAGTGACTATGACAATGTATGCTAACCAAGTGAATGATTTGTGGGGGAATCCTAGTGAAATAAGGATGAAGATGTTACTTGGAGGAGTTGAACACTTGTGGGGGCAATACCAATACCTCTTGCATTTATTTGAGAAACTCCCTTGTGTTGGAAGCTTGGTTGTTTTCATTGATGTCAACCCTAGTCGTTGGTTATGGAACCCATAGTTGATCAAGGTATATGGTCATGAAGGATAGTACACATGCATATACAACACCCATGGATTGATATTATACATCGTTCCATTTTTGATGGTAGGTGTCACATCACATGGATCCTCACAGTTGAGTAGATATGCCTTATAGAAGATCAACATATGAATTTACAAGTCGACCCTGATGATAAGAAAATGAAATATTGTGAAAAATGAAATAATAAGAAGTTACAAGTTGGTCCTATTGTTAAAAAGGAAGTGTCATAAAGAGTATAAATACTCATTGAAGAAAATCTCATTTGAAGTATCCAAGAGTACTGCTTGACAACACAGGTATTCCAACAGAGGACAAACACCTTAGATAACCACCCACACAAACAAATCAAAGATCAACACACTGATGTTTTGACGTGGTAAAATCCCTATGGGGAAACATTCATGACCCCAACCAACACGACCACTTGGAGCAATTTATTAATGCAAAATAAAAAGATTAGAAAGAGATTTTACAAGAGAGTTTCTCACAATCGATCATCGGAAAATGACCCTCCATGCTCTTTAAATAGAGATCATGGACCAATCAGGTGTTAAGCCACAGATCAATGCTCGTTAAGATCGAGGAGAACATGAACCGTTAGATCACTCTATGTTAGGAAGATATCGTGACCGTCAAATTTCCTAACTACAAATGCATACTAATGTATACTAAAGAAACACAATAGGAAACACACTTTTACCTAACGACACATTAGACCAAGTAGATCTTAACTAAATCCTAAGTGTCTAAATATCCTAACATCCCCCCTTAAGAACAACTTGGGATAGTATTGACGGATTTACAATAGTGACACAATAGGAAAAGGAAGGAGGCATTAGAGCCTATCCCCCCTTAATGAAAACTTCATAAAATCCTAATGTAACACACCCGATTCCTTAATACTCTTTTAAGGGGTGGGGCATCATAATTCGTTTTTTCCTTAACTAACTCATCTCAAATCATCTCTCCGAGACAATTCATTCTCTTCTACTTGAGATTTCTAATGACTGCTACCGGGTTCTAAACCGACCCTTGGTTTATATCTTACGGCTTCTCGAAGTTCTTCGGGCGTTCATTGGTTGAGGGCCACATGATGCCCCCGTGGCTTCATCTTGTTAGTATCAGCTCTTGGTTCCTACCTCCTATAGGGAAGTTCGATCAATCAACCAATCCAATGACTAGCATAACCCTCATTTTACACATAGGCTAACGAGAAATTCATAGTTTGACCCTTCGACGCTAAACGTGTCCTTGCTATCTATGCATGAGACCTCCCAAAGTCCATAACTTCTAAAGTCCCATAATCTTGCCACATGGTTTCGACCTTCGAACCTTTTTAGTCTCTCTACAATGCTACATCCCAAATCCTCTGGAGTTCCGAAGTCTAAGACTCCTGGAGTTTCGGTCACTTCACCAACCATGTTGGCTAGGTGGGCACACACCAGGAACTGACATGTAGGAGGTGTCAGGGTGTCACATGTTACATTCCAATGGGCCTATAGGGTATACGATACAAATGAATCTGGGTGACACATGGCACGTCAAACTAGGGTCCACGTTACCCTCGGTGACATCACTACACCACGTCACCCCAGACTGACAACCTTCTAACATCTCTTAGATCTCATGGTTGAGATTCGACCACGTAGATTTATAGATCTATGAATCTTGTTACCTCGGGGATTTGAACTCCTCTTTTATCCTGAAGTGCCCAATCTTTTAACTAAAGGGGATAACACCATGTGTCCCCAGTATATCGACGACTAGGAAAGAACCCGATGGATCCCTCAATCTATGGTTCTGGTTACTACACAACTTCGACCTTTGGGGTTTTTTCTTTACTTCTGATCCATTCTCTAGAAGCAGGACTTCACCAAAGTATCGTGCGCGGGTCCCTCATCTTGGATGATTTGATGGTAGGTGGGCTCCTAATGATGTCCCCCCAAATATACAACTCTCCTTTACTTCATAAATTCAACGTTCAGGGAGTTGGATCCCAGTTTAGTCAGTAAAATAGGTTCACCTAACCACTAGGGAAAACGCCCAACGCAGGTCAACCTTACGGGTAACCATAAATCTCGGTCACCTTCAATCGGTTTGTGACTATGAGGGCTACCAATACTCTAAAGTCCCGGAATTCCGGAGCTCTGAAGCCAGAAGGACTTAGCTCCCTTAGGCTTAGCCTAAGGTTCCTAGGTGTTGGTCGTATGGATTCTCTAGAACAGATCTCTTCCATTCGTCTTCTAGATGAAAGGATATTTCCTTTCGAGACTTAAACCTCACTATCCTTCCCAAGCTTCATCACGAAACTATTAAGGGCTTGGGCATGATATCCCGATCACACAACAAGGAGTCTGAAGGGGATAGTCTCTTTAGAAGGACAAGTCTAGATTGATGCAATACTTTCTATCTCGACCATCTTATAGGTTTATGTCCCAAGGCACCTTGAAGGCTAGGTTGGGGCACATAGACAATCTATCAGAAGCATAAGTTCACAAGAAGAAAAACACATACACATAACTTAACCATTTCAATACATAAACCATTTATAGATATATAAATACATGCATGCATCCATTATTCCAAATTCAAAGAAAAAAGAATGAAAAAACTTATCAGAACCAGAAGACATGATGCGACTGCTGAAAGGGATGCCCATTTCCACCCAAACATAGGCTTAGTCACTCCTAACAGATTTACCACTAGCCACCCTTGAGCTAGACCATGATGCTCTAAGATATAATCCTTTCTTATGGCTCAGGGATAGTAGGGACAAAGGTTACTCTCCTCCTCTCATCAGATCTTGGAAACGATATTCATTATACCAAGCAAGGAGGATCGCCTGAATACTTCCTTAGTCACTCAACAACCTCATTTATCAGCTTGTATCATAACCCTGCTAGCCATTTCCTATGACCAAAACACACTCAGTTCTTCCTTGAATCCAAGAGCTTAGTCTCTTGTCTTTGTACTCTTCACAGGTCTTCCTTTGCCCACCACACCTTCCTTTCTTTCCTTCATGAGAAATATTGCATGTGGCTCTAATTCCAAGTCCGTGTTCAGGTATGAAATCCTTACAGATAGGTGCTCTGCCCCATCCACTCATTATCTCTTGAGGAGGTCTTCCCACCTACCAACCTAAATGTAATTCATTCATGGGTCAGAGGATTGTTCTAGTCCTAAGAAATTAAATCCAGTAAGGTATTGGTTTGGTGGAGATTAACACAACCATTCCTAGTCCCCTTCACCATCTCTTTGATAGAATTTGTGGTCTCTATTAGCACAATCCCCTTACAATAGTCATGCAAAACTTATCCATTTTCTAGTAAATTACATAATTTACATTCATTGAACTTTTACACAAAGGTCCATCAAATCAAACATTCACACATATTGAGTTTTCCATAGTCTCTTGGCCAATATAGTTATATTTACAAAATGGGGGAAACAAGGTATTAAAATTCCCTCCCCTTTAAAGGAACATCATTGTTACACATTATTTTCATCATCCCTATGACCGTTAATGATGTAAACCTATCTTTTTCCTTTAGAGGGGTCAGTGGCCTAAGTTCCTGAAGAGAGAAGGGAGAATAACTTTTCCTGAGAAAAGAAGTTTCATTTTCCTTTGTAAAAACCCTATAAAAAAGGAAGTTCGCAGGCTGTATTATAGCTAGGGTGTGAGAATGTCTGATTCTCGTAGGCTTCATCATAGCTAGGTCA
>JZKD02S2038911.1:371494-382842 GCA_000966675.3 Picea glauca | reverse complement strand
TTGTTGTGTTTTATTGTATGATTCCTTGATCACATACATAGGTTTATATTGAGTTTATGCTATTACTATCACTTTGGTTGGTTGTGTTATTTTGTAGGTTCATCATTGTATGAGAGTTGGAATGGAGATAGGATGACAATGGCGAGAGGAAGCAACATTTAAATGGCATGTCACCCATCCCTCTTTAGTTAGTAAATTCAATATTGAAAACTTAAGGAAAGCGTCATGTTCTGGTGTGTTTTGTTCTAGATCTAGGTGGATCTAGGGATATCAGTTAGTGTCTGCACCTACCGATTTATCCAATAACAATCGTCCTTGATGTTATATTTGTCAACATGCTCTGTATATATAGAAGTAAACAAAAATGGATATGCCTGTCTCATGGCATCCTCTAGTTCCCACATAGCCTCATTTGGGCCAAAGTGTTTCCAATGCACCTTTACCTATGCAATGGTTCGGTTCCTAAGTGGGGTTTCCTTCCTGTCTAGTATGCATTGAGGTTCTAGCAAGAATTCTCCCCCCGACTCCACCTAGATCACAGACTAGTCAATTATATGATTAGAATCATGTACATATTTCTTCAATAATAAAACATGGAAAACATTATGTGCCTTTACTATGGGAGGGAGTGCTAGCCTATAGGCTATAGGTTCCACTCTATATAAGACTTCAAAGGGTCCATAATACCGAGGTGCCATATTGGCACAAGCTCCCATTCTCAGGGAACTCTTCCCGGGCTTAACTCTAAGATAGACATGGTCTCTTGTCTTGAACTCTCTGGGAGTTCTCTTTCTGTCAGCGTAACTCTTCTGTCTATCCTGAGCAATTTTCATATTTTTCTTTATCTAAATCACTTATTGTTTCATTTCTTTCAGCATGTCGGTTTCGATTATAATTCTATCCACTATATTACTCTAATTGATTGGAATCTTTCAATGTCTACCATAGAGGGATTCAAAAGGGCTCATATTCAATGACTCTTGATAACCATTGTTGTAGGAAAATTCTACCAATGGTAGGTAGTATTCCCACTTCTTAGGTTGATGCATTATATGAATCCTTAACATGTATTCTAATATATCATTTACTCTTTCTTTCTGTCCATCAGTTTGAGGGTGGTAGGATGTGCTAAAAAACAATTTAGTCTCAAAACCAATCGTTAAGGACTTCCAAAAACTTGAAGTAAACTTGGTGTCTCTCTCAGATATAATCTCCCTAGGCATGCCATGTAGTATGAATATCTCCTTCATGAAGATGTTGACAATATCTAATGCCTTACAAGTTGACTTGATAGGGACGAAGTGAGAAGACTTTCTCAAATTTTCCACCACTACCATGATGGCATCATTCTTCTTGGCTGATTTTGGTAATCTGGTGATGAAATTCATGGATATGGTTTCCCATTTCCATTCTGGAATTGATAGAGGTTGTAACAAACCTGCTGGGTGCTAGTGTTCTGCCTTAACTTGCTGGCATTCTAGACACTTAGCTAGATAGTCAGCTATGTACTTTTTCAATCTAGGCCAATAGAATTGTTTCCTAGTGGTTGTGATCATTTTTTGATAACTTGGATGACCAATATATGGTCTCTTGTGTAGTTCATCCATTATGAACCTCTTCAAGTCGCCACAACTTGGGATATACAATCTCTTTCTGTAAGTCAACATGCTTTCATCGAGCATCTGGTAGCCTTCATACTTTAGCCCTATAGGCTCTTGCTTTAGGTATGAGGTCACGGTATTGAAGAATGCATCTGTTTCTTGTGCATTCCTGACTCCTTCCCTGGCATCTATTTCACAGGTGCTTACCACTGTTAGGTGAATCGTTTTCACACTTCTGCTAAGGGCATCAACCACCCTATTTTCCTTTCCTTTGATGTGTTTGATTTCGAAATCAAACTCACTAAGGAGAGCCATCCACCTAGCTTTCTTGGGATTGAGTTTTGGTTGATCAAATAGGTGCCTCAACCCACAATGGTCTATCATAAGTACAAATATCCTACCGAGGAGGTAATGCCTCCACATTTTTAAAGTGTGCACTATGGAAACCAACTCTAGATCATGGGTCACATAATTGATTTCATGCTCATTCAATTTTTTGGATTCGTAGAAAATTACACATCCTTCTTTCATAAGGAATCCTCCGAGTCCTTCCTTACATGCATATGTACAGACAAGGAAGTCATTATTAGGGTCTACAATATTCAACACGGGCTCATGGGTCAGAAGGTATTTTAGTTCCTGAAATATTTCTTCACATTCTGATGTCCAAGTGAATTTAACCCCCTTTTTCTAAAGGCCAGTGATTGGACAACCAATCTTGGAAAATCCTTTTATGAACCTTCTATAATATCCTGCTAAGCCCATAAAGGATCTGATATCAGATACATTCTTTGGGGTAAGCCATTCCATAATAGATATGATCTTTTCAGGGTCTACTGCCACCCTTTCTTTAGAAATAACATGGCCTAAGTAATGTACTTGCTTATGGAAAAAGTCACACTCGCTAAACTTAGTGTAGAGACGATGCTCTCTTAGTACTTGTAGCACTAATTTAATATGTTCTTCATGCTCCTCTCTATTCTTGGAGTAAATTAGGATATCATCAATGAAAACCAATACAAATCTATCTAGGAATTTGCTGAGTACATTATTCATCAAGCACATAAAAGTGGCAGGCTCATTGGTTAATCCAAATGGCACCACCACAAATTCATAGTGACCATACCTTGTCTTGAAGTATGTTTTGTGGATGTCTTCATCCTTGATTCAGAATTGATGGTATCCCGACCTTAAGTCAATCTTTGAGAAAATGGAAGCACCCCTTAATTGGTCAAACAAGTCATTGATTCTGGGTAAGGGATACTTGTTCTTTATGGTTGTCTTATTGAGTTGTCTATAGTCTATGCAGAGTTAGAGTGTGCCATATTTATTCTTCACAAACATGATGGGTTCTCCCCATGGGGACATGTTAGGTTAGATGTAGCCTTTATTCATCATCTCCTTTAACTGTAACTTGAGCTCAACTAGCTCTAGTGTACTCATCCTATAGGGCGCTCTAGACACTGACACTGCTCCTGGTACAAGTTATATGGAGAAGTCAATGTCTCTTCTCAGAGGTATACCTAATACATCTTCTGGAAATAGGTCTTTATATTCTCTTAATATGGGATGGTCCTCTAGGTTTGGTTTGTCATCCTCAACAAATTCCAACACCTGTATTTCATATACAAGACATCCCTTTATGCAATACTTTTTCATTTGAAGGGGTGATATTTGTCTCACTGAGACATGCCTATGAGTCCCTTGGAGGGTCATTTCTCTCCCTTCTTCATTCTCACACTCCAAAGTTTTATGGTAACAGTCCAATTTGGTTTTATAAGTGCCTAACCAGTCCATACAAATCAACAAGTCATAAGAACCTAGGGGAAGTATGTTAAGGGTCACTTGGGTGGGAAATCCATCCATGATGAATTGGCAAGATGGCATGACCTTTGATACTTTTCTTTTGGTTCTAGTGGCTATTTGTAAAAACCATGGATTAACATGTCTAACTGGTTGCAATTTACACTTTTCAACAGCCTGAGGGGCCACATAACTCAAATTATAACTAGGGTAAATTAAAATAGAAACTAGACAGTTGGCGATCATACCTTCCATGTCCACCATTGAAGCTTTTTGGTCAACTTGTTTATTATCCAAAGATTCATAAATCCGTGGCATGCTCCTAGCCACATCATTGACCATGGTAGCTTCTTGGATATTGTAGACTCTCCTATTGTTCTGTTTTTTGTGTGGACAATCCCTCAGTAGATTTTCTTCTCCACAAACCCAACATTTCAAGGGTTCCTTCTTTTGGTTATCAGTCTTTCCTAGGGTTGCTCCAAAAGGTTTATTTCCACTCTAGGAGGGGAAATTTTGCTGATATACACTTTTAGTAGGAAGGTTTATCCTAGGGTCCTTCCTATAGTTCATAAATATTGAGGATTTGAACCCCTTCTTATTGAATCCCAAACTACTCTTCTTCTTCCAGTCCTCGCAAGGTTCTTTCTGACTTCTGAACTGTTCATAACAATACCTTTCCTTCCAGATAATGTCTTCTAGGGTCTTTGGCCCGTCAAACTCAATCCTATTCCGGTAGGTCTGAGGTAACCCATTATTAAATCATTTCACTTTTACCTTTTCATCCTTTATGTAGGGTACATACCTCAACAACTCAAGGAATATATTGACATATTCCTCTATGATGAGTTGTCCCAACTTGATTTCATAGAACTCCTTAGTCTTCCCATCAAAGTATTTCTCTGACAGATACTTCTTCTTGAAGTGTTTCTCAAATTGTTTTCATGATAAGTCCTATTGATGGATTCCTTTCAAATTCCTAAGGTATTCCCACCAAATGGAAGCCTTTCCATTCAGGTTGAAGATGGATATTCAAGCCTTCAAGTTTTTAGATTAGTCATGGACTTTGAAGTACTTCTTTAAACCCAACAGCCAAGCTTCTGCCTCTTCCCCTTTCTCAATATATCCATTGAAAGAGGGTGGTTATGATTTCTTGAACTCTTTAGGGTCATGACTTTTGGAATGCTTTTGCTTCTTTCCTTTCCTTTGAGAATGTGAGATAGTTTTTCCACTAGAGGATCCCTCAGATTCACCAGTTTCCTCTCCACAGGACTCTCTCGATGAGTGTCCCCTGCTTCTAGGTTGGGAATTCCTTGAGGTACTCCTGCCAGTGTAGCCACTTATAGGACCACATTTTCATATCTCAGGTGGACTTTGACTTCTCTTCGTATGTCATTGGTGCACCTAACTGGTTGCGGGTCCATGCTGCAACTGCCTCTGTATGTTGAATAAGCTCTGCAACAAGACTACATTAATTTCCATTTGTTTTTCTTTATCTTTTATCGATCTCTTATTCTCAGCGTTGAAACTATGTAATTCGGCCATGAGGCTCCTTATAGTTTCATCCAGATCTGGAGGGGTTTCCACTACCCTCCTTTCGTCAGATTCTTTGTCTCTATTGTGGGAGACCTCCCCCGCTTCATGGTGCATCACCATACTTTATACTTGTAGTTTTATCACAATTTACTGACTTCTTGAGTGCTAACAAAACACTGACTATTAGCCAACAATCTATTAGTTTACGAAAAACACACAGTTCATATTTCTTAAATACACACACACACAAAAGAAGGTTTCATTCTTTTCTTCATTAAAACTTTAACCAAACTTTTTAGGAAAGAGGTAAGATAGGGCGTCACCCTTAAAGTTCTTTAAATATGGTTTTTACACAACTCGTCCATGAGCCCAAGCAGGCCAAGCACTGTAACCATGCTCTGATACCAATTTGTAACACACCCAACTCAATAGTCTTTTAAGGGGTGGGGCATCCTAATTCATTTTTTCCTTAACTAACTCATCTCTAATCATATTTCCGAGATGATTCATTCTCTTCTACTTTCCTATATGTTTCTAACTAATTCTACCAGGTTCTAAACCGACTCTTGGTTTATATCTTATGGCTTTCCAAAGTTCTTTAGGAATTCATTGTTTGAGGGCCAGGTGACGCCCCCGTGGATTCATCTCGTTAGTATCATCTCTTGGTTCCTACCTCCCGTAGGGAAGGTCCATCCATCAACCAATTTAACAACTAGCTTAACCCTCATCTGACACACAGGCTAACGAGAAATTTGGAGTTCGGTACTTTGGCACTGAGCATCTCCTTGCTATCTATGCATGAGACCTCTCGAAGTCCCGCAAGATTGCCATGTGGTTCATACCTTATTGTTTTCTCTACAATTCTACATCCCAAATCCTTTGGAGTCTCGAAATTCCAGACTCTCGGATTTTGGGTCACTTCACCAACCACATTGGCTAGGCAAGAACACAGCAGGAACTGACACGTAGGAGGGGTAAGGGTTACACGTGTGACGTTCGAATGGGCCTATAGGGTATGTGATACACACACACATAGGTGACACATGTTACATTCCAATGGGCCTATAGGGTATGTGATACACACAAATACGGGTGACACGTGGCATGTCAAATTAGGGTCCAAGTCAACCTGGGTGATGTAACTACACCACGTCACCCCAAAATGATAGCCTTATAACATCCCTCGGATCTCATGGTAGATATCTGACCATGAATATTTATAGATCTATGGCTCTTATTACCTCGGGTATTCGATGTTCGGGAGTTTTTCAATGTGAAATCCTCTTTTCTCTTGAAGCTCCCGATCTCTGAACTAAAGGAGCTAGCGCCACGTGTCCTTTGTATATCAACGACTGGGAAAGAACCCGAGGGATCCCTTGATCTATGGTTCTGGTTACTTTGCGGCTCTAGCCTTCGGGGTTTTGGCTTTAATTCTGATCCATTCTTTCGAAGTAGGAMTTCGCCAAAGTACCATGTGTGGGTCGCTCCTCCTGGATGATTGAACGGTAGGCAGGATCCTAACGAGCTCCCCCCAAATATACAACTCTCCTTTACTTCATAACTTCAACATTCARGGATTTGGAACTTGGTTTAGTCAGTAATATAGGTTCACCTAACCACTAGGGAAACCGCCCAACATCGGTCAACCTTATGGGTAACCGTAACTCTCGGTCACCTTCGACCAATTTATGACTATGAGGGTTGACAATACTCTGAAGTCCAAGACTTCTAGAGCTCCGAATCTAGAAGGACTTAGTTCCCTTAGGCTTAGCCTAAGGTTCGTATGCATTGGTCATATGGGTTCTCCCGAACATATCTAATCCGTTCATCTTCCAGATGAAATGATCTTCCCTTTAGAGACTTAAATATTGCTATCCTTCCTCAACATCATCATGATATTGTTAAGGGCTTGGGCATGATATACCGGTTGCACAACAAGGAGTTTGAAGGGGATAGTTTCTTTATATGGATAGAGATAGATTGATGCAATACTTTCATTCTTGGATGTCCTATAGGTTTATGTCCCAAAGAACCTTGAAGGCTAGGTTGGGGCACATAGACAATCTACCAGAAGCATAATTTCACAAGAATAAAAACGCATACACATAACTTAACCATTTCAATACAGAAACCATTTATAGATATATAAATACATGCATGCATCCATTATTCCCAATTCAAAGCACAAATCATGAAAACAATTATCAGAACTAGAAGATGTAATGCGACTGTTGAAAGGGGTGCTCATTTCCGTCCAACCATAGGCTCAGTCACTCCTAATATATTTAGCACTAGCCACCCCTGAGCTAGACCATGATGCTCTGAGATATAATCCTTTCTTCCGGTTCAACGACAATAGGGGCAAAGGTTACTCTCCTCCTCTTGCAGGATCTTGGCAATGATATTCACTATACCAAGAAAGGAGAATCACCTGATTACTTCCTCAGTCACTCAACAACCTCATTTATCAGCATGTATCATAACCCTACTAGCCATTTCCTGTGACCATAACACACTCCTTTCTTAGTTCCTCCTTGAACTCGAGAGATTAGTCTCTCTTCTCTGCACTCTTCACATGTATTCCTCTTCCCACCACACCTTCCTTTATTTGCTTCCTCAACAAGATTGTGTGTGGTTTGAATTCCCAGTACGTGGTCAGGTATGAAAGCCTTACAGATGGGTGCTTTGCCCCATCCCCTCATTAACTCTTGAGGAGGTCTTCCCACCTACCAGCCTGACTGTAATTCATTCCTGGGTCAGAGGACTGTTCTGTTCTGGAGAAATTAGATCAAGTAAGGTACTGGTTTGGTGGAGGTTAGCGAAACCATTCCTGGTCCCCTTCACCATATTTTTCATAACATTTGTGGTCTCTATTAGCACACCCCCTATAATATACCGGATATAAAAAGTATGCAGAACAAAAATAAAATGCTAGAAATGGCAGAATAACAGTAATATAACTAGCATAATCTCCACAATAACACATAAATGATATAAGAACAACAACATAAATAACACTTTGATTCAGAAAGAAATGTTCATTGGCCTCTTCGAGGGGGAAACCTACAATCGAGCAACGCTTTGTTACAATAATCTCCAATCTAGGGTTTTCATACCCTCAACCCTTATTTATACTAAATATGTCTATCAAGAGAAGCATCTAGAGGAAGATCCTTCTAGAAGCAGAAGATTCTATTAGGTCTTCTTACATCTGCCTTATTCTATTTTATTGAAAGGCCTTATTAATATTGACCTTTAGTACATCCGAATATATTGATCTACTTATGTGCGGGTTAGGACCCTAACATATCCACCCCCTTAAAAGTAACCTTGTCCTCAAGGCTTGAGATGTGGAAACTGCTGCAGAATGGTAGCTGGTTCCCAAGGGGCATCTGTTGGAGTTGTATCTTTCCACTGGATTAGCACTTCCTTGATGGTTCTCTGATGCAGGCAATGCTCACACTGGTCCAAAACTACTTCTGGCTATAGCCAAATGGATCCTTCTTTAGCTAGCTCGAGAAGGTTGGTTTGAATTTGGCACCTAGTTCTAATCAACTTCTTTAAGCATGAAACATGAAAAACATGATGTAGGTTCCAATGACTGGGCAGAGCTAACTGATAGGCGACTTGTCCCACACATTTGAGAACTATATAAGGACCATAAAATTTGGGTGTTAGCTTCTGACAATGCTTGGACTTGAGGGAAGTTTTCTTGTATGGTTGCAGTCATAGAAACACTTGATCCCCTTCTGCAAATTGACGTTCAGAGCGAACTTGGTCTGCTTGTTTCTTCATGTGATTCTGTGCCATGACCAAGTTCTCTTTAAGGTTACGAAGAATATCCTCTCGAACTGTAAGTGTTTGGTCAACTGCCTGGACCTTCGAGGTACCCGGTAAGTATGAGAGAACTAAAGGTGGATTCTGTCCATATACCGCTTCAAAAAGAGTCATGCGTGTAGTTGTATGGTAGGAAGTGTTGTACCACCATTTAGCTAGGGGTAACCATTGAGCCCACTGATTTTTATTTTCAAAGGAAAAACACCTCAGATATGTTTCCAAAAACTTGTTGACAACTTCCATTTGACCATCAGTTTGGGGATGATAAGATGTGCTGAGATGCAATTGGATGCACTGTAGCTTAAACAATTCTTGCCAAAAATTGCTTATGAAAGTTGGGTCATGATCAGAAACACTAGAGTGTGGCATGCCATGAAGCTTGAAGACCTGGTCCAAAAAAATTTGGGCCACCGTGGATGTAGTAAATGGGTGTTGAAGAGTGCATAAATGAACATACTTGGAAAGGCGATCCACAACCACCATTATGACTGATTTATTTCCCGATTTGGGTAAGTCGGTAATAAAGTCCATAGAGATATCCTTCCAAATAGCAGGTGGAATCAGAAGTGGTTGTAGTGTGCCCAGAGATTTGAATGTTTCTCCCTTGTTGTGTTGACACACCTCACATTTAGCGACAAAATTACGGATGTCCTATTTCATACCATCCCAGAAAAAAGAACGTTTGACCCTGTCATAGGTTTTGGTGAACCCGGAGTGGCCCACTGTGGGTGTAGCATGAAGCTCAGAAAGTACCATGGATTTAAGCTTTGATTGTTTGCTTAAATACAAATGAACTTTGTATCGAAGCTCATTCTAGAGCCAAGAGTACCCTGGGGGAGTTGGAGCATTGGTCTGCAATTGCTAGATGATATGCAAACTTTTGGGATCTTGTAGCCATTCCTATCGCATAGCTTGGAGCCAATCTGGTACAATGAAGGAAAGAGAAAAAAGGGATCCTTCTTCTTCATATTTTTGGGACAGTGCATCCTCCACCACATTGTGTTTTCCCTTCTTTTAAATGATCTCATAATCATATCCAAAGAGCTTAGTCACCCATTTTTGTTGCTCCAGGGAGAAAATGCATTGTTCCAAAAAGTACTTGAGGCTTTGATGGTCTGTCTTAATTTGGAAATGTTGCCCCAAGAGATAAGGGTGTCACAGATCGACGACATGCATAATAGCCAACATTTCCTTTTCATAAATGGGTTTGCCCAGATTCCTTTCAGATAGTTTCTTGCTGGTGAAGGCCAAAGGTCAACCCTCTTGCATAAGGACAACATCGATTCCTTTCCCTGAGGCATCACATTCCAACACAAAGGTCTTTGTGAAATGAGGAAGGGCCAGAGCCGGAGTGGTGTACATGGCCATCTTCAAGGTTTGAAAATATTAAGCAGCGGCTGGAGTCCAAGTGAAAGAGTTCTTTTTGAGGAGAGTAGTGAGAGGTGCTGCAATCTTTCCATAATTCTTAACAAACTTGTGATAATACCCTGTTAAGCCCAGAAATCCATGCAATATTTTGAGAGTTTTTGGGTGCGGCCAGTCTTGCATAGCTTCAATATTTTTTGGATCCACCCTGATGCCATCCTTTCCAACCAAATGACCCAAGTATTCTACTTCTAAGGCACCAAAAGCACATTTAGACTGTTTTAGGAAAAGTTGGTGCTAAGAGAGTGGATGGAGAACTCGATCCACATGAGTAAGATGGTATATCTAGGTTTTTCTATAGATGAGGATATCATCAAAGAAAACTAAGACAAAATGACAAAGAAAGGGATGAAATACATGATTCATGAGGCTTTGGAAGGTGGAGGGGGCATTAAACAAGCCAAAGGGCATGAACAAAAACTCATAGTGGCCCTCATGAGTTCAAAAGGCTGTCTTGGGAATGTATGCCTCTTTCATACGTATCTGGTGATAGCTTGAGTGAAGATCAAGTTTAGTAAAGAATTGGGTGCCACTCAATTCATCCAGGAGGTCATCAATGACAAGAATGGGAAATTTGTCTTTAATGGTCAGTTTGTTGAGAGCACAAAAGTTAGGAAACATTCTCCAAGATCCTTATTTCTTCAGGACCATGACTATAGGAGAAGAGTAAGGGCTCGTACTAGGGCAAATAACACCTGCATTAAGGAGTTCCTAGACCATTTTCTCAATTTCATTTTTTTGTGAAAAGGGGTGGTGATACAGACGAATATTGGGAGGAAGGCTTCTGGGTACAAGGGGAATGGAATGATCATGAACACCATGGGAAGGAGGGAGTCCTTGGGGAGTGGAAAATACAATTTGATTTTTAGAAAGGAGGGCTTGGAGGTCTTGCGGCACCGAGGGTGTCTTTATTGCTTGTATGGCATGTAGTTGGGAAATGACACCAGAATGACCTTTTTTGAGCAGCTTTTCCATACGATGGGAACTAATGACCTCAGGTGAACCAACAGTGATGCCTTGGAATTTATATTGGCGGCCTTCTTGGTCGAATTGCATGGTTAATGCCTTAAAATACATGAGAATGGGACCCATAGTTCTTAGCTAGTCTGCACCCAACACAATGTCACAACCACCCATGTCGATAGAAAA
>JZKD02S2038911.1:358704-370034 GCA_000966675.3 Picea glauca | reverse complement strand
AGAATTATGACCTTCTGATGCTTGATGTAACAGATTAACTTGAGGGTTTGGGGAGCGGAGAAGCCAGTGAGAGCATTGAGGGAAATTACTGGTTCCACTTCGGGAGGGTCTGAGGGAGGTATTATGTCAGTGATTTCAGGTGACTCAGACATAAGGGGAGTTTCAACATCCTCTTCCGAAATATCCTCAGAGATGTCCATAAAAATCTTTTTTTCCTTACACTTGTGGCTCGGGAAATATTTGTCATCATAATTATAACAAAGGCCTTTGAGTTGGCGTTCAACCATTTCAGCCTTGGTCAATTTTTGGATCTTTAATGGGGCAGAGGGAGTAGTGGGATTTATGGGTTTAGGGTGACGGATAAAGGAGGGTTTTCGATTTTGAGAGGATACAACCTGTTGTGCTTCTTTATCTCTTTTAGTAGCCTCCACACAACTTGAGGGTCGAGCCATGAGGACATGGGCCCAAATCTCATCTTTGAGGCCACTGATAAAACACTCTTGAAAGAAAGCATCAGTCATGCCCTCTATTTGAAAATCTAGGAACTCAAAGGAAACTATGAAGTCTTCTATTGTTCCTGATTGTTTCAACTTTGTCAAATGACCCAAATGGTTGGTGTCCATGTCAAAGCATTTATAAAGCTCAGTCACAAATTGGGTCCAAGCAATATACCCTTGACGGGAAGTTTTTCTCCATTGCCACCATTGCCAACGTTCTTTATCTAGATGGAGAACACCATACCAGAGTTTGGCGAAGTCATATGTAATGCCGTATAAAGAGAAATAATGTTCCATTTGGGTTACCCAACTAGTGGCGTCCGATCCATCAAATTTGGTCACATCCACCTGCGGAAGGTTTAGGTCATGTTGAAAGTGATGGGGCTGAAAGGTATGGGAATGGGAAGAATGTTCACCTTCAGTATTTGGAGGTGCATAAGAAAAAGGGTCATCTGTAGGGATCTTCAGTTTGGTGCAGAGTGATGCAAAGACAGATTCAAGCTGGGTGGTCAGTTCTTGTTTGAATTCCTCCATTGAGGACTGCATGGTTGTATTTATGGCTGTATTGATGGATGTATCGATGGAGGAAACAATAGCACTGAGTTATTTCACTTATTTTTGGGTCTCGAGGAAACCAGATTGCAAGGTGTTGAAGCAAGCTTCCAGGTCTTGGCTATGGGTATGGGCCATGAGGATGGGTGAACTGAAAAGGGGTGGGTGGGGTCAAATTTTTTTCCAAAAAATGATATGGATGAATGTGAAAAGGGCGAAGAGATGAATCCAATGGAATATGTCTCAAATAATGGTGAAACAATTTCCAGACTTGCACCTGCGAAGTTATACTCCGGTCTGAAGAATACTGTAGCGATGAAATCCCCAAATGCTTAACCAGAAAGAAATGTGTATTTACTTGGAAACTCGAACACAGTTGCGCGACAATAGATCCTGTCTGTTTTAATTTTTTTATGTTTCTATCCCCCAAGGGTTAGGTATTCAAGGGTTCTACAGACAAGGGTTTGCCTTATGCTATAGCTCTTTGATATACGTGCGGGGTCCAACAGTAGTACTCGACCCAATATCTTAGGGCACTAACTAAGGATGATAGAGCATGCCCTTATCCGTACTACCCGACTACCCAGGTACTAGAGAGTATCTTCCCGAGTGCTATTCTCGGTGGCACTATATAAGTTAGGCGACCGATCAGTTTATCTAAAGAGGGCTTAAGGAAATCTAGGCCGATCTGTACACAGGTGGTGTCTAATGTGCTACCACTCGAAGGGGTACCAACAAGGGTTATAAGGGTGGCCAATAGATGTGCACTTAAGAACCACTTGTGTTTCCTTCGTGTATGAATCCCTCAACCGCGGGTTTATGCGCGTAACGACAGATCTCTGTGGCTTAAAGATGATGGAATACGTCTCTAACCTGAAAACAAATTCCCACAATTTCTGCCAAGGAAAGCGCTCTGATACCACTTGTAATATACCAGATATAAAAAGTATGCAGAACATAAATAAAATGCTAGAAATGGCAGAATAATAGTAATATAACCAGCAAAATCTCCACAATAACACATAAATGATATAAGAACAACAACATAAATAGCACTTTGATTCAGAAAGCAATGTTCACAGGCCTCTTCGAGGGGGCAACCTCCAGTGAAGCAGTGCTCTGTTACAATAATATCCAAGCTAGAGTTTTTATACCCTCGACCCTTATTTATACTAAATATGTCTATCAAGATAAACATCTAGAGGAAGATCCTTCTAGAAGCAAAAGCTTCTATTAGGTCTTCTTAAATCCTCCTTATTCTATTTTATTGAAAGGCCTTATTAATATTGACCTTTATTACATCCGAATATATTGATTTACCTATGTGCGGGTTAGGACCCTAACACCCCCTTTCCAACAATCATGCAACACTTATCCATTTTCTAGTAAATAACAAAGTTTACATTGATTGACCTTTTATTCAAAGGTCCATCAAATCAAACATTCACACATATTGAGTTTTCCATAGTCTCTTGGCCAATATAGTTATATTTACAAACTTGGGGAAATAGGGTCTTACACCTAACATAGATCGAAGTTTGGAAAACTTCGCTTCTGTAAGAGACTTTGTGAAAATGTCTGTAACTTGATCTTCTGTAGGGAAAAACATCACTTCAATAACTTGATCATGAATTAACTTTCTGATGAAGTGCATGTCTAGCTTGATGTGCTTGCTACACTGATGTTGAACTGGGTCTTTGGAGAGATTGATGGCACTCTGATTTTCGCACCAAAGTTTGGTCGGATTTGGAATCCAAACTTTGAAAGGATCTGCTGAAGCGACAAGGATTATTGAATTCCATTTACCACTGCTCAGTACTCTACTTTTGATGAAGAAAATGAAATGGCATGTTGTTTCTTACAGGCCCAAGTGACAGGTCCTAAACCAAGGATGAAGACATAAACTACAATAGACTTCCAATCATCAGGTTCACCGACCCAATCTAAATAAGTGAAACCAACCAATAAAGGAGTCCCCCCTGAACTGTAATGTATCCCGAACTAAACTGTACCATGGACATAGCGAAGTATCCTTTTAGCTTCTTTCCAATGGCTTTCATGGGGTGTTTTCATATAGCAGGCAACAAGACCAACAACAAAGGAAAGATCAAGATGGGTATGAGTCAAGTATAAGAGGCTACCGACTAACTGATGGTACATGGTGGCATCAACTTCGAGAGAAGTATAGGTGGTAGTAAGATTGACTCTAGACTAGAAGGGATAAGGGGTTGGTTTACAATCATCCATGTGAAAGTGAGGAAGAAGGTCACATGCATACTTAGATTGGGAAAGAAAAATTCCTTCATTGGTTTGCAAAACTTGGAGGCCAAGGAAATAGTGCAAAAAACCTAAGTCTATCATTTCAAATTTATTCTTAAGGATGGTTTTCACATGGTTTAAAAGTTTTGAGTCACTACTAGTAAGGATAAGGTCATCAACATAAAGGACAATGATTATGAGATGGCTTCCTACTTTCATGGTATAGACATTAGGATCAAAATGGCATCTAGAGAATCCGATGTCAATAAGAAAGTTGTCCATTTTGGCATACCAAGCTCGGGGAGAATTCTTAAGACCATAAAGAGATTTCTTAAGGCGAAAAACAAGGCTAGAGTCATTCTGGACATAGCAAGGAGGTTGTTCCATGTAGAATTCTTCTTGCAAATCTCCATGCAAGAAGGCAGATTTAACATCGATCTGATGAACCTCCCATTTATGTGAGGGAACAAGGGAAAGAACAAGGTGGATGGAATTCATTTTGGCTATAGGGGAAAAGGTTTCATTATAGTCAATTCCTTCAACTTGGGAAGATCCTTTGGCAACTAATCGAGCCTTGTGTATTTCAACACTTCCATATCATGCATACTTAGTTTTGTAGGCCCATTTACATCTGAAAAGTTTTCTTCCTTTTGGAAGAGGTACAAGATCCCAAGTATCGTTTTCCATTAAAGAATGATACTCTTCCTTCATTGTTATATCCCAATCTGGATGACTTGAAGCTTCTACAAATGTCTTTGGATCATGAGTATCTGAAACTTGAGCCAAAATAGAAGAGGCTCGCTAGAAATGTGAACGTGTCCGACGCTGATCTGAAGGATCACCGACAAGATCACCGACTACTTCTCGTGTTGAACATACCCATCTAGGAAGTGATGGAGTTGGTGCTGGTTCAGGTTCAAAGGACTCTTCTGTAGGAAGGTGAGTAGGCAGAGGTGGATTTTCATCCTCACTGTCATCATCTAAAGAAGAAACCATAATAGGAATAGAAGAAGGCACAAACGCCAAATATGGCTCGCAGGACAAAGAATGCACAATCGTTGAATTAGGCTCCCAGGCCAAGAGATTTTCATAAAATTTAACATCTCTTATAATAATAATTTCATTACAATATGGTTGAAGAATTCTATAACCTTTGACATCTTTATAATAACTAACAAATATACACTTATCACTTTTAGGATACAATGCTTTTCTTTTCTCATTAGGAATGTGAGCCCATGCTATACTGCCAAATACATGGAAGTGACTTACATATGGTTTAATTTTATTCCAAGCTTCTTCCCGTGTTATATTTTTAAGAGCCTTTGTGGGAGTGCGATTTACTATGTAATTTTCACAGTTGATTGCTTCCTCCCAATACTTTAGACTTAATCCCTTAGATTGGATCATACAATTAGCCATTTGTTTTAATGTGCGGTTCTTTCTCTCAGCAACACCATTTTTTTGTGGTGTATATGGAATAGTGTGTTGCATTTGGATGCCGTATGTAGTGCAGTAACTTGTAAAATTATTGTTCAAATATTTCCCTCCTTTATCTTTTCTTAACTTTTAAATTTTATGTCAATATTTATTTTCTACAAGGGCCTTGTAGGCCAACAACTTGTCAAAATATTCACTCTTAAGTTTTAAGAAGTCAACCCAAGTATATCTGGAAAAGTCATCAGTGAAAGTTAAGAAATACTTGCACCTAGTAAAAGAAGGAGAAGAAAGTGGACCACACAAATCACTGTGAACAAGTTGTAAAGGGCCCGAGGTGTTCCAAGAGGCACATTTGACAAAACTTCCCTGATGATGTTTTCCAAGAACACAATTGGCACAAACACCATCTCTACATGAAACAAGAGAAAGACCAATCATTATTTGTTGATGACATAGTTGTTGCAATGAGTGATAGTTTATATGACCAAACCACTCATGCCAAAGTTTTCTCAAGTCATCGCTATGAGAAACAAAGCCTAATGAAAACGATGATGACCCAAAGTTTTCAAACTTGTACAACTTGGTAATATCATTAGCAATTCCAGCTACAAGAACATGATTAGGATATTTTAGATCCTTGATTACAACTTAGTGAGGTGAAAACTCTACGGTTTTACTTTCACCTGAATGAGTGATTTGATATACTAATAGAAGGTTACAAGAAAGACTTGGAACAGATAATACATTGAAATGATTGTTTTCTACTTGAACTGTTCCAGGTCCTTCAAAACTAAGAGATCTATTATCACCAAAAAATATTTTCTTGGTGTTACCTTCATTTATTGTAGAGAATATGTCTCTTTCCTTAGCCATATGATAAGATATTCCAAAATCAATAAGCCACTCATCAAAAGAATAAGTAGAAGTTGTATTGAAGGAGAAACCAGAAACAAAAAGTGCATGTCCATGAGAAGAAGAAGAAGAAGTAGAATCAATATTGATGTTGTGCTTCTTCATCGCTTCTTCTAAAGCTGCCATCTTCTTGAAACATTTGGACTCATCATGACCATCTTTATCACAAAAGTTGCAATGTCTGTCAATCTTCTTACTTTTATATTTTTCTCCTTTGTCACCATTAGGAGCGGAAGTTGTCTGAGTGGGTTTGGGACCCTTATATTTCTTGTTTTTGTGGCGAGGATGTTGCTTCTTGGGATTCTTGGGTTCATCTTTCTAATGGACATCTAAGGCTTTGTTGGAGGTATCTGTAGTGTTGATCACTCCAGGTTGTACAAGATTATCTTTCTCTCTAATCAAAGCATCACAAAAGTTCTCAAGATTGAGTTTTTAATAAGTTGTCCCTTGAGCCTCTTGCATGGCATAAAAGGTAGATACAAACACAGAATATGTACTACCTAGCTTAGAAAGAATAAGATAGATGCAACGATCTTCTTCTATCTTTATCTTACATTCTTCACATAAAGTTCAGAGAGTTTTAAACTTAGATAGATAGTCTTCAATGCAAGAAAAATCATTTGGACTTAAATTCAATACTTTATTTTCTAACTGTTGTTCTTGAATAATATTGTGTTTACTAAACATAGATTCAATATTTTCCCAAGCTTCTTTGGGTTTATCAATTGATTGAAAGTGGAACCTTAAATCATGAGAGATGGAAATTTCAATTAATCCACATGCTTCATCATTCCTATTATCCCATTTGACTTTCTTATAGACATCAGTGGGTGCTGTTTCCTTTCCGAAGGTAATCCGATACAATCCTTTACTTGTTAATAAATCTTCCATATGAGATTTCCATTGGAAGTAGTTGGTGATGGTAAGAAATATATTACTTGTAGAATCCTTATTAAATATGCAGATAATATGGATTTAAAAACTAAAACTGATGATATGGATGGAAGGATCTTGAAAAAATAGGCAGTTTTAAAATAAACGACACTGAAAACAGACTCCGGATGTGAAATCTACGCCCTTTTAAAAAAAGGCATAAACGGTAACCAAAAGACCACGTGCTGGTGAAAGTGCTTTACGAAGTGACCCACTTTTATAAAGAGAAGTGGGGATCACTTTTACAATGAAGTTACTTTATAAAAGAAAAGATGCATGCAAAACAAATGACTCTAAAATAAAATATTAAAGCTACTTATAGTGATTCACTTTTATAGTTGAAGTGAAATACACTCTACAATTTGAGCATAAAATTTTTCAAAAAAAGTAACAAAAAGAGAGACTTGAACTCAAGACCTCTTGATTAATATGGAAACTTTTAACCAAATGGTCTAGCAAAACATATTGTATTGTTTTGCAAGAGTTGTGCTAAAAAAACTCTTTTCATACAAGAACAAAATTTCACTTCTCGATGACAACAAGAGTTAGATCTCTGTTAGCGTACCTAGAAGATCCACCTTTTCCTATCTGTTTCTGATTTGTCGAGGGAACAAGGAAAAGAGCATACAAAGATTTAAAAGATTAGCAACCCAGAAACAAATAATATAAAACTAAAATAAAACCAAAATAATTCTCTACAAAAATAAAAAAATGCGTATTTAGGCTTTATACCTCCAGATATGACTAAAATGGTCGTATCTTGGGCAAACAGAAACCTTTTCGAGTGAAACAAAAAGTGTTCTTGACTGAAATGAGCACTTAAGACGCAATGAAATAGTCATCTCAACCCATAAATGTACGATAATGACATAAAATGGAGATGAGGAAACTCGACTTCACGACTGGATCTACAATAAGAGCGCGTCTTCAAACAGGTTCTGATACCATGTTTGACAACCTAGATATTGAAACCAAGGACATAAACCTTTATTAACCACTCAAAAAACCATATAAAAGATCAACACACTAATGTTTTGACATGGTAAAACCCCTATGAGGAAACATCCACGACCCCAACCAACACAACCACTTGGAGTAGTTTATTAATGAAAAAGAAAAAGATTATAGAGAGATTTTAGAAGAGAGATTCTCACAATCGATCATCGGTAAATGACCCTCCATACTCTTTAAATAGATATCATTGACCAATCGAGTGTTAATCCACTGATCAATGGTCGTTAAGATTGAGGAGAATATGAACCGTCAGATCACTCTATGTTGGGAACATATCATGACCATCGGATTTCCTAACTACAAATGCATACTAAAGAAACACACTAATAAACACACTTTTACCTAACGACACATTATACCAAGTATATCTTCACTAATTCCTAAGTGTCTAAATATCCTAACAAGTACAAGTTTGTGAAGTGGAGTTGCACGGAGGAAGCCACAGTCAGAGCTGCAAGAGTAAGGAAGGTCGAAGGTACAGGTGCGAGGATGGGTTTTTAAAAAACCCTAATATGAGGGGTCCTCAATGGTTTCACACTAAGTGTCCAACAAGGAACTCATGGGTGGACCTAGCCTCATCACGCGAGGCATCGCTAGATGCCAAGTTCTATCAGGTGAATATTTTTGTAATTGGCATTTCCATATCATAATTGCAACAACATCTCTTGGAATCATTCTTAGTTTCTATGTAATGGTTGTATTCTGGTTGATTGTTATACTAATGACATGTTGATGTAAATTTTGATTATTCCGTATATTCTTGGGTGGAAGGAAGGGGCAAGGATTGGTGTTACACATCAAAATTACTCATTTCAAATGATGACCTATTGTTGTCATTACAAGTGTCTCATTTTAGCCATAAGTGTCGCAAGTGTTACAGACATCATGCAATCATATTTCCTATGTCATGTCTCGAATGACGTCACAAGGACGCTTCAAAGACACCCTCAAAGACTAGTTTAAGAAAGATAAATTACATGACAAAGAGTAAAAATCTTTTACCATGAAAAATACCACTTAAAAGTCATTTTTGAAGGGAAACGCTCCCCTACCCACTGTCAGGAAGTGCCAACGCTCCTTTCCCTCCTTTGAGGGAGTGTTGGAATGCTTTATGCCCCATTCTGGGGGAGCGTTGGGATGTTTGAGGAAATCCTGGGCTGTTGAGGAAAATCAGAGAAAAATCCCCCTCATCTCTGGAGTTAGTTGGATTCGAATTTGAGGTCAAGGAACAATAGGAAGCATGCTTTGTATTTAATGGATATATCTAGTTTCAAACTAATCGTAGTAGAATAGGAAGCATGCTTTGTCTTTGATTGGATTATAGGACCTGTTGAAGAGCTAGTGGATTAGAGCTCAACTTGGAATTGAGTGAGGACAAACATCGTAAAAAGGTACATCTTCTTCCTCTTCTCTATATATTAGTTTATCTAGGTTTAAAGGGATGTCAGTGACCAAAGTTAGCACCTTTCTGTCTTGGTTATAGTGGTCTAGATCCAAGAGGAAGCTCACATGTCTGCAGGGGGATTTTCCTATAATAGAAATTGACGACTCCACTGGGGAAGGACATTGATTTGTTTTTCCTTGTATTTTCCCTACCATTTTCCCACCTTTCAGATCACTTTTACTATTTATTCATCATCCATTAACCTTCTCCTACCTTCACTAGCAATTTCACCAATTTTTATGCATTTTGGGTGAGTTTTTTTGCATTTTTTGGCTTTTTTTCTCAGATTATGGGAGCAATAGCGACCCCCTAGGCCATACTAGAGCATTGATATCTTTCCAATTCTCCCCTACAATGTTTTAGGGATCGTTGTAACACTCTGTACCCTTGAGACAGGGAGTGCTAGTCTCTTTTTTGGGAGTTTCTGCCTTCTTTTGCTCAGTCTTTTGCATTCTGTTTTGGAGAGGGATTTACCCAGAGCCCGTGGTTGGTTTGTGAAGTTGTTTGGATTGTTTTTTGATGCTTATTACTCCCTATTTTCTTTATTGGATCTTGAAACTTTTTCTGAAATGTGAAATTTCCTTTTCTAGCTGCTTGTTTTGTCGGGACAATTTTGAGTGATTTCTCTTTCTCCTTGTCTTTTCTTGGACTATTCTCCACATTTTATTGTTTTCCTTGAATGATTGATTGGTTGTAGAATAATTGATTGTGTTATTGTTAGAACAAGTTTCTACTTGTTTTCTTTCATACCTCACTGCCTTGAGTGCATGCTTTGTTTGTAGCCTTTTTGCTTCGTGACTTTTGCATCTGCATAGGACTCTTTCTCCTGATTGAAAGTAGTAGAGAATCAAAGGAATTGTATTTAATTTATTTATACATTAGAATCAAGAAAATAATATAGATGCATTCTTGCTTTTGGTTAGTGAAACTAGTTTGCATTTGAAGTAGCGAAATTGCATGGTTTTTGGCATTTTTTAGTGTTAAAATCTTAAACTTTCCTCCCCTCATGGCTCGGGGGGGGGAAGAATCGTGTATTGGTGTACAATATCTATGACTCATTTATTGAAGATCTTGGAATTGATGAGTTTAATAAAATTTTTGGGACATTATGCATTTGGGAATGATACAATTTTTCTTCTTCTCGTAATATAGCTTTTATCGAAGTGAAATATTTGAATTCTCATTTCTTTGCATTGTTTAGAGTCGGTCAAAACATCATTTAGTCCACTCCATTTTCCTCTCAAGTAAACAAAATCCTTAAAATCAAGCGCTAAACTAAAATTTATCAGACATTTTTACATTTTCTGTTAGCAAACCTACATTAGCTTAAGGTTTAGGGCTTTGGAATAGGTTGAAAGGATAACTTTCCAAAGCTGTAAAACAAACTTAGAATCTTGTGATAGGTAGAGAAAATAAAATTTTCGTATAGGCTTACTGGGATCCACCTCTCACATAGGGGTTACAGACGAGGTCACGTTTGAGAGAGTTGTGGAGATTATCCCTCCATGGTTTAACCATTCATAGTAGTCAGATCGTATATTAGGGGTTCTTCTTGAGGTTCAACTGTCTTCATTTGGTCTCAGTGCTTTGTGAACTCCAAATCTGTTTGGGGTGCTCTGGAGTTCTACCGGTCCACTTGTCCTCAATTCTCATGAAGGATTTAAGACTTGTTATCCTGCCCATAAGTTCAGACTAAACTGTCAACTGTACCCACCCAGGGGATGATTGGGACTTGCTGATCTTAGTAGCCATAATATTTAGGGTCTTACACAAGGCGATGGTGAAGGGAAGTGTCATTGTACCTGGAGAAAACATTGGTCAAACTCACTTGGGATCCTTGGAGGGTAAATCCACAATTACTGCGTAGAAGCTTGCACCAAGGTGTAATTCCATTAAGCAGGTCGCCAATGTAACTGATCCACCCGCTCTATCCTTGGCCCTTCCTATATTGATCTCACGATGTTGGATTTCATCACCAACTAGTGGTTTCATTGTGGGAAGGTTTTCTTGATTGTTTGCTTCTCATATTTGTAGCGTGTGTTGTTTGTTTTCTTTAGTGGACCTTAGGTCAAGTCAGTTTTAATGGCATCAACTCATGGGAGTACCAATGGAGGAACCCCTTTTGGGGAACCTTCACCTTTCCTTCTTTTGGAAACATTGGTCCTCTATGCATTTACACACTGAGTCTTCCGGGACTCACCATCAGATTACCGGTTTGGTTGTTCCCCACTTCGGTGACCTCAAATATTCCTAGTGATTCAACTGCACCTAATGATTTA
>JZKD02S2038911.1:327006-358072 GCA_000966675.3 Picea glauca | reverse complement strand
ATCGACATCTTCATTGTAGCAGGTTTCTCTATTTTATGAATAAAGAAGAATTCAGATGTTTTGGCTTGTCTATCTTATTTCATATGGTTGAGGTATGTTCCATGGTTATCTCTTTTTGTTATTTTCTGCATACACACATATAAACACATCTAAAGGGTAGATCCACAAAGTGTTTGACGAAATACCTCACTCAGAAAAAGTTTTAAAAAGACACCAAAATAGTGATGATCCTTGCATAATGGCTTGGGATCATTACACTTCGCCTAGTGAAATCTCTAAAGCAAGTACCCAAGTTGATAAGAAGAAGAAGAAATGGAAAGAGAAGAAGAAGAAGAACCCAAAAAGGCCCAAGCCTCCAAACATATCATATGTTGGATCCAAGCAACCATCTACTATTAATCATACTGGGAGTGTTAATGAGGTTGACAAGATTAAAATGATGAATCTGAAACACAAATTCCCTTGTAGTCTTTGTAAGGGTGACCACTTTTTGAGGGATTTCCCTGGTCTTCCCAAGGTCTTAGAAATGTGGTCCTCCACATCATCAACCCCTATTGGACATGCTGGTGATTCCCCATCAACTAGTGACGTTAAGGTTGGTAAGAAGAAGACAACTGTCAAATTTCCTTGCATGTTATGCGAAGGTGATCATTACTCTCACCTTTGTCCTCGTATGAACAAGGATTCTTCTCTTTTCGAAAAGATTCAACTTCCAACTGGTTATCGTAATATTTCTCCCAACCCATCGTTAGTTGATAGAATGGTCAATCTGGTTCCATCCTCGATCGGTCTGGTTGATCAAGTGGTCAATCTAGTTTCATCCTCGGTTGACCCACTAACAAAAGTAGCTGATCCAGTTCCATCATCGATCAACCCCACTTTTCATCTGAAAAGTGAAACCCAAGTGACTGATCCAGTCCCTTTATTGGTCAGTCCCACCCTTCATCTGAAGAGTTCCAACATGGTCTATCCCACTCCTCCTCTGATGAGTGCCAAAGTGGTTGCTCCGGTCCCTTCATCGGTTAGTCCAGTTGATCATGTTGTCAATCTGGTCACGTACTTAGTTGAACCAGTTGACAAAGTGGTTGATCTGATCCCATATTTGGTTGATCCCACTCTCCCGTTAGAGAGTGAAACCTAAGCGTTTGATCCATTTCAACTTTTTGACCCCATTCTCTCCTTGGAGAATGAAACCCAAGTTGTCGATTTGATGTCTTTATCAATCGATCCTACTCTCCCGCTAGAGAGTGAACCTAATTTTGCCCATGTTTTTCTCATTGATACATAATCTACTATGCTGGGGGGCATTCCTCATTCTCCCACGAAACCCCCTCCAAGTAATGAGGCCATCCTTTTTGATTGGGGTGTTCTAACTGGACCTCATCTTCCCTCTCACATTCCTTTCAAGATTATAGTATAGGTTTGTGGTCGGGACGTTTCTGATGTGTTGATAAATGAAGGTTCGTTCATTAGTATTTGTCCTCTATTTATTGGAAAGCTTTGGGTTATCCTCATCTTGGGCCGGTTACCCAGACTCTGTTCATTTTTAACAGAAGAACCAGTCACCCTTTAGGAGTCCTTCCTCAATTTCCTGTAACTTTGGGAGGGAAAATTGTCTCTATTGATGTTATGGTAGTCCAGGACCCCTTGGATTTCAATTTACTCCATGGGTGAGATTATGTCTATGCCATGAAAGCTATTGTGTCCACTCTTTTTCATGTGATATCTTTCCCTCACGATGGAAGAATTGTGGCTATTGATCAACTTTCATGCATTGGTCCTGACTTGATTACCAACCCAATGATCTCATTAAACAGTTCTTATATGCAGTTGGTATCACCCTTGCCACAGGTCAATTATGTGGCGTTGTCTCCCATGACTTCAACTTCTGATGACTTAGATCCGACAATTGACATGGTGATATCTTCGATAGGGATATTAGAGCCATATCTCCCTACCCTTATCGAGGTCGTCGACATGTATTCCTTCCATAGTACTTCTCTTCCATCCAGTGAAGATCTCTTGGAAGACATGATTGACGTTTGTCCCTTGACATGTATTCATTCCATATAATTTTCCTCTTGGGAGCCATGATCAAGTGAAGCCACGAGCATAGTTTCGTTTCTCTGTGGCAAGCTCATTAAAAAATGAAACATAAGCTACGAGCATAGTTTTTCTTCTCTGTGGAAAGCTCGTTAAAAAATGAACAAAAGATACGATCATAGTTTATCTTCTCTATGGAAAGCTCGTTAAAAAATGAAACATAGCTCACGAGCATAGTTTTCCTCTCTGTGGCAAGCTCATTAAAAATGAAACAAAAATTTGGGGACTAAACCCAGAGCCTTGAGCATAGTTCTTTACTATGTCAATCTTGTTAAAAAATGAAAAAGTCACCTCTCATACCAAGTCGAGTATTTCGTTAGAACTTGTATTTGAACCTTCATTTCATCCATCCTTATCCTTTTTCTCCATCTAGTACATAAATCAGTGACAACCTTAAAGTCAATGAATGAATTAAATCTTGGGGGGGCATGTCTCCAGCCTTTTATTATCATTTTGGAGTTATGCCACTAGATTTTCAAGCTGGGGGTAGAGTACCAACCATCCATGGGTATCCCTACCTTTGGAATTTATGTTGGGACTTTACAAGCATACGTTTAATTTTGTTTCAAGCTTGTGTAAAAATGAAACCAATACCGAGCTTATTCTTTGTTCTTTCTTGTGCTAAAAAAAACATGAGAATGTAACCGAGTAGACTTTATCACTTTTTCGGACTCATAAATGTTATACGAAAAAGGAACCCCCTGGAGTCTCCTTTAAGCTCTTTGCAAACTCTCTAAACATGAAAATATTGCCGAGTGATCTTGCTTCCTTTCCCACTCGTTAAAAGGTTTGAAAAAGCATATTTCAAGTGATAATTTATATTTTTTTCAGCCTCATAGACTAACATTATGAAAAAGGACAACACTGGAGTCGTCTTTAAGTTCTTTTTAGACTCTCTAAACATGAAAAATCACCGATTTTACCTTCTCTGGACTCATTAAAAATATACATTGAAGGGCCCATACGGGACCAAACCCTTAATTCTTCCAGTTCGTTACAAAAAGGAAGAGGGACTTACCGAAGGTGAGTTATATCGAGCATGTGTTATCCTCTTTGAGATCATTAAATCAAAAAGAGGTACTCATCTATCTAGATGGGGGAAAAAATTGAAGGAAGCAAACCAAGCAGTTTTTGAAAACATCACCAGTCACTCTTACAGTCGCCCTTGAACATGGTACTTTGTCTTTGCATACAATTTAATACGTTGAACCTTTGCACTGAACTAATCCTCTGAGTTTCCTTACTCCTTTGGGTCACCCGACGAAAGTCACAGTGTCCATTGCATCATCATGTTTTGGTCCATGCCATGTTTCTGCTGTTGTGCCTCAATGTTCAAGGGAAGTATCTGCCTCAAGAGTCAACCACAACGAATATCATGTTTCAATACCAGTGTCAATCCATGTTCATTTAATCTACCAATTTACATCTCTGTGTCAGTTTCTTGTCGTTGATGGGGGATACATCAAAGCCCTCCTGCGACAAGTCTGTTCCTATCGACTTCAGTGCATTATCCGAGAATTAGACTTAGAAACTAGTTAGTACCTTGAGACCTTCATGCCTCAATGGTAGGACTCCTCGCTTCCGACAATGGGTTTACATCATTGGCCCCTGATCGGATGATTCCATATATGTTCGACTTCATGTCATCTATTCACATTCACTAGAATGTACTAGGGTACCTAGGGAATCATTGACATCAATGGTGATTTCCCTCGCGCTTGTTAACGATTTACCTCATTGATCGGTAATAAAGTGGTTTCTACCATGTTCAACATCAGGACATCTATTCACATGGTTAGACTCATACCGCATTGGGATTGGTAAGAAGGCCCTGGGTTGAGTGATCACTCTGGTATGTACTTTTCCCAGGTTGCGACGGAGTTTCTCTTGAATATTGACACATATACTACCACATAGATCCACCTTGTATTGGTCCATGGCTATGTCTTGTCGTCTTGTATATCCACTGTGTATTTTTCATGGCTACGATTAGTTCATGTCATGGAAGTATAGATCCACATTGTATATTGGGTGGATATACCTTTTTTTTAATACAATTATGGACCCACAATGTATTTTATGGCAGCCATTCCTTGCAAGTCTTTATCACCCAAGGATAGGTATGCCTACCTTGGGTTTGGAAAATATCATAAAATTTGTCTGATGGTTGTATGCAGCTTCTACTAGGTTCTCTAATTCCATACCCTTTGCTTGAAAAAGTCTACAAAGTACTTCATTCATCACGTCTTCTAACTTCGCACTTTGGGGGGCAATCTATTACACATCAAAATTACTCATTTCAAATGATGACCTATTGTCATCATTACAAGTGTCACATTTTATCCACAAGTGTCACATACATCATACAATCATATTTCTTATGTCGTGTCTCAAATGACATCACAAGGACACTTCAAAGACACCCTAAGAAAGAGAAATTACATGACAAAGAGTACAAATATTTTACCATGAAAAGACCACTTAAAAATAATTTTTGAAGGCAATCTCTCCCCTACCCACTGTCATAGAGTACCAATTTTCCTTGCCTTCCTTTGAGGGAGCATTGGAACGCTTTGTGCCCCATTCTAGGGGAGCGCTAGGCTGTTTTAGGAAATCTTGGGCTGTTGAGGAAAATTAGGGAAAAATCCCCCTCATCTCTGGAGTTAGTTGGATTCAAATATGAAGTCAAGGATGGATCTTAGGGAGGATCCACAACTGATGGAGGAAGATCCTCAACCTATCCCATGAATCTCTAAGGTGGTTGGGCCTCTCCAAGATTATATAAGGAGGCCTTCTCATGGTGAAGGGAATATGGAGATATGGATAGATACCTAACTTACGATCTCATAAGGAAGGAGGACATTGAAGGCATCAAACTTATGATCTCATAAGGAAGGAGGACATTGAAGACATCAAACTTATGATCTCATAAGGGAGATAATCAATGAAGCATAGTCATTTTGTTTGTGGATCATTTGAGCACGGGGTTGGACAAGGAGATCTTGGTGAGGCTGCTGCATATGCATCAAAGGTATGTAAGTATCTCTATTGAGTTCTCATTAATACATGTGCTTGCCTATTTCCTTCAAGATTGTGTCTGCCTGCACAAACTTGTCTTTAATGGATAGATCTAGTTTCAAACTAATCATAGTAGAATAGGAAGCATGCTTTGTCTTTGATTGGATTGCAAGACCTATTGAAGAGCTTGTGGATCATATCTCAACTTGGAATTGAGAAAGGACAAACATCGTAGATTATTTTAGCTAGGTTTAAAGGGATTTTAGTGACCAAAGTTAGAGCCTTTCTGTCTTGGTTATAGGGGTCTAGATCCAAGAGGAAGTTCACCTGTCGACATGGGGATTTTCCTATAACAATTGGAGGTTTGACCCTCCTTGGAAATTGGAAGTTGTAGCTTCCTTTGAATGTAATAGATTGGAGGTTTGACCCTCAAAATTTGGAAGTTACATCTTCCCTTGGAAGTCATTACTTCCCTTGAATATAACTTATGATTACTTCACATATATTTATTATGCATGGTGTATTCTACCATTGTTTGTTGTTCATTGGATATACATTGAATATATAATTCGATTGAGGTTTAAAAGTGTTAAAAAGTACTTGATATCGATTCAGCCCCATCTTAGTATCAACAATTGGTATCAAAGCAGGCTACCTTTAGTACAATTTAACCACTGGAAGGAAGATCCTGAACAATGATGGAAGGACAAGGTCATATTGGAAATAAGATTCCTCTATGATGGAAGGACAAGGTCATATTGGAAATAAGGTCATAGTCTAATGAACAAATTGACTATGTTTATAATTAATATTTTAAAATTAATAATATTATTAATGAACTATTATTATTATTATTTTCACCGAAACAATTATCATTTATAATAAAGGGACCTATGACCACACCATACAAAAAATTGATACAAAGAAAAATTGGAATTTCTAATATTAGAGTTTTAAGTAAACCCAAAATTTCAAAATGAATGTCAACTATCTCAACAATTCTTAGAGTTCTAGCAACATAATTGAAAATCCTATTGGTGTAAAGCTTAATATATTGATTTGGTAAAACAATTGTCTTATAAAACATAGAAAAACCTCATCTTAGAAGAAAACATGCCCACTAAGGGATTCTTGCTTGAAGTTTGCTTGAAAGTTGAGCTCCACCATTGAAATTTCATTTGCTATGTCTTCATGCACTTGCTAGACTATTTCTTCATCCTTAATTGTTGCTCTAACAAACCCAATACAAATATTTTGAATAGAAACTAGAGAGTGAGAGCTTCTAGCATGTCCCAAAACCAATTCATATATCATGTTGAAACCTGCTCCAAATTTTTGGATTCTCTAACTTTAGAAAGCCATTATTACTGACAATTCGATGTTTTTGTCCTTTGGGAGTTTATCTGAGATTCCATCCTGCTACTATAATGGGAGAAAGACACTTGAAATCCCTCACTATTTTGGACACTACTCCTTTGAACTCAACATAGATCACATATTTCACAGGGAATATAGTGGATTGAATGTCTATGTCCCCCCTAGGATTTTCAAAGTCATGGAGAAGAGCCCAAATTCAAGACCAACAAAAATTTTAGGATAATTCCATGATAGAAACACCCAAAAGGAAATAAAACCATAGAAATAGAAGCTAGGAACATAGCCCCTATTAGTGAATTTGCAGGCAGAGTATGTAAATATTCATACTTTGTGGTTGTAACAAAGCTACATACAAATGAGGTTAGAAAACTAAAACCCTATCTTCCTATGAAATAAATCTACCCTAAGATATCTGCTATTCAGTGAAAATAAAATACATGCAACATAGAACAAACATGAACATCAATAGATTCAAAGAAGAAATGATTTTTACATGTACACCTATGGACTCGATGAACCTTGAAGACTTGGATCCTTTGGTGGCCTCTCTTTGGGAGAGTTATTTTCTTCCCTAAATGTGTGGCCTTATTGTTTTCTCTCCTACTCCTCTACTTGTAGATGGCTATTGTAGTGATGACCTTATTTATAAATGTTGATCAAAATTTGGTCACCTTGATTTCCCTCTCTTGGAATACTAATAATAATGTTTTTTTCAGAAGAAGGAAATTTTGAGTGATCATAAGTTCATGGAATAGTCTCCAGTCTCATCTTTGTCATGCATTTTGTGGATTCAAAATTTGAGTCCGTTTGCTCAAGATATCCAAGTTTTTGTCTAACCGCCCAAAGAACACTTATTCCATGTGCAACACAACTAATTTTTCTTGGAACTAAGAATTCTTTAAACCATGCTTACTTTCTTGGAAACAAACTTAATTTTTTTTTTCTTGGAACCACATATTATCTTGGAACTTCTCTTATTCTCTTATTCCATACTTATCTTTTCTTTTCTCTCACATCTCATACTATCTCATATTCTACACTTAAACTTTTTCTAACTCCTTATCACTCACTCTACTATACCACTCCACTCTTCTATACTTATATTTTTTTCACTTATATACTCTCCTTCCTCTCCTCTCTTATAGCTTCCCCCGCAATTATTTTTATTTTATGTTCTCCCTCTCTACACTATTTATCACTCCACTTCACTCCCCTCTTCTCCCATACTCCCCATACTTAGAATTTTTCTCCCTCACTTCATTCCATACACTGTGGGGTCACACCCCCTTATCTCTCCAAACCTCCCTTATTCTCATGAACCTGCCTATCCACTCCTCTCTCTTACACCCTTGTGTCCATCCTTATATCTACATACGACCTCCCCTACCTCCATCCATTTTCTTCTCTCTCCTCCACACTCGCCATTACTCTCTCTCGTCCTCCGATTCTCCCAATCTCCATACTTAAGACTTTTACTAAGTTTTATTCAGTCAATTACATCACGAAACATTGAATCCTATGAAGACCTATCACAATATGACACATGTCTATGACATGGGATATGAATCAATGCTTATCAGGAAATGCCAGAGATTCTTACTAGGTGTTGACTAGGAAAGTGGGCCATCATAATTTTATTAAAGTCATAAACTTCCTAAGGGTCGATCTCCATAGTCTCTTCTTCTTTCACACAAGTCATATGGATAAGATTTAATATATAAACACTTTAAAACTTTTTATCACAATGGATGTGGGATGGATCTTTTAAAAAAAAAAATCGAGTTTAAATGGAGGGCCAAGATTGACTGATGAAATTGATGAACGATTGCTGAGCCTTTCACTTATGGAGCTCATATCTTGAGTTCCCGATGTCGGTTTTCGACAAATTATACCTCATTGAAAATATAATTAGATGTGGAATATTATGGAACATGTTTCAAGGGATGAAATTGTCCATTATTATCTTATAAATTGAAAGAACAATAACAAATGTTTTTTCATGGTTTACTAATAAATGTTCTTGGAACCTCGACTTCTCGAGCTTATATATTGAGATCCAGAACTCCAAATATCGCTCAGGAGGACTCTTTGGAAATATGGGATGATGAATATTGCATATATATATATATTAAAGGTCAAATATAGTTCTCATAAAATCAAAACACAATCCACTTTAATAAATACAATCAACCTAAAAATTTTCAAATTAAAAGTTTATTTAAAAACTTTTATTGAAAAAGAAATGGGCCTCACTTTAGGGCACAAATTTTAATGATATAAAGTCGTTAATGAGATTTAATTGAAGAATTGATGATCTAGGAGGACCTGGAATGCTCATAGAGGTCCAAGAGGATCTAAAACACTCAAAGAGGTCCAAAAGTATTTATAAATGCTCAAACTCCAAAATGCTCTCGAAAATGCTATCAATGCATAGAGCACGATGATATATTCCAACGACGCACAAATTCCTCAAATGGAGTTCATATGCAAAATTTATGAGTGGTCAAAGTTCCAATCAAACAAGGGAAAAACAAGTCAACAAGGTCAAAGGTGACACTTGTCACCACTACAAGGGTGACACGTGGCACGATCATATAGGTCATATGGTGCTGATGTGTAAACACCCTAAGGTTCCATGTGGCACACCGTATTCTGATTGGGTAGGTGACAAGGAATTATGTACAATGACATGGCCATAAAGGTGGACTAATCATTTTTCAACACGTGGAAAGGATAGACCGATGAGAATATGCCATGTGGTTGCCTTTGATTGGTCATTTAATGGATAAGGTTAATTAATTTTTTTTTGGATCCCGAAGGATTGAGCCCGACTCTCCCACCAAACAATCCAACAGTCTAACCATTCCACCATACATTTGGTTCTTAACAATATATGAGTGTGCATTTATTTAAAGTTGTTATGGTGCATAGTTGGAGGAGGAAAGGGTCAAGGGCCTAGCCCTCGACCCGTTGTAATTGGTCACATGCTATGTAATATAAACACCACCCATATTCTTTGGAGTTCATAAACTTTATTCCATATGGATGTAACAAAAAAAAC
The DNA here is from genome assembly GCA_000966675.3 of Picea glauca. NCBI lineage: Eukaryota > Viridiplantae > Streptophyta > Pinopsida > Pinales > Pinaceae > Picea > Picea glauca. Next base: position 348,513 of record JZKD02S2038911.1, on the reverse strand, counting down.
TATATATAGTGTGGATGGTTGGGTTCGAACCCATGACCCACTATATCACATGTCAACAACTTAACCAACGCACCAAATATGCGGATTTGGTCATAAAAACCACCAAATATATATTTATTGTCCACCTAAAGTTCTGGAGGGAGGCTGAGGGGCCCACACCCTATTTAATGATGCACATACCAAGGAAAAGGACATATATATATATGCAATATAATGTCTCGAAGTTCATGCCCGAGGGTAATTAGACTTAGAGGATACACTGTAATGAGTGCCACAGGGTTCCAACATGGAATTTTATGAACTTTATATTCATTTTTATCGCAATTTCTCAAGGAATTCAATGGTGCACTCTAATTCTGAGTTTAAAAAACATGTAAAAAGTTCATTGTAAAAAACAAGCCTTTGAGCATTAATAAAGAAGGCCTCTATTGGAAGCGAACTTGAAGATGTAGCTCAAATTGGGTGAACTTTGTTATCAAACTTGTGTATGTGATTTCAATAATTGTTGTTCTATTTCCACTCAATTATTTGCAATTTATTTATCATTAAAGTGTGTTTGGATACATAATTTAATTCACATGTAATTTGAAACCAACAAAAAATGATCATTTTTATTTCAAAGATCAAGTAGATGTTTATATGTTTCAAAGATTAATTAGTATCTAAGGATTATTGGATCAATTTGGTATCAGAGCCAAGTTTGAAAAATGGTTGTGAGTGAATTAATTAAAACGTCTAAATTGAAGTAAGGAGAAGGAAAACTTGCAAGTTACAATTCAGAGATTGGTTCAATAAGATTTACTCATCGAAGAGAAATGACTTCTTGAAGAAAATTAGGTCCTTACAACTCCGAAGATGATTTATTGGAGGATTTTAATTTAATGAAATCCATGGTGGAAGAAATGTACAAGGGTAGAGATAAGGATAAGAAGGTAGGTACATCAAAGAAAGTTGAACCAGTTAAAGAGGAAGGAGGAGGTAATGAAGGTGGTCCTTCAGAACCCTCCTCACCATCCTTGTCTTCAGTGTCTTCTTCTGAGGGAAATAAAAATTCTTCACATAAAAATAATCCTCTAAGAATTTGAATCATAATATCCCTTTATTGAAATTAGAGGTCAAGTTTGAATTGACGATGTATGATGGAGAATTGAATGCTAATAAATTGGACAACTAGATCAAGCAAATAGAGGTATATTGCAGGGTTCAAAAGATTGTGGACGGTACTGTAAAAATACAATTTACTTCTTTTTTACTATGTGGTGCAACCTTAATATGGTGGGAGAGTAAGATGCAAGTTGATCTTGTTAAAAAGGGTAAAGTAATCTCTTCTTGGGATACATTTACTAAGGCCATAAGAAAACAATTCTTCCCACTAGCTTATACACAAACAAAAATTATAGAATGTCAACATCTAAGGCAAGGTAAAGGCAAAAATATTCAAGCATATACACATGAATTCAAAAAGAAGGAATTATCCTTAGGTATTCCATTGTATACCCATGAAACTCTTCTAAATTATATTGGTGGCATGCAATCATATCTTTGTCACATTATTTTAATGTTTAACCCTACTAACATTGATAAAGCATCAGTACAAGCTACACATCTGGAGGCTAGTAAGGGTGAACATGCGAATCAAGATAATAAGTCATACACATTTGAGAGGAAACTGAAAGGAAAATGGAAGAGTAAGATTTAGCTACAGAAAAGAAAGATGAAGGAAGGCCTAAATGTTCCAATTATAAGAAAAAGGGGCATGAAGAAGCACAATGTTGGAAACTACATCCATAATTAGGACCAAAGAAGTTCAAGAATAAAGGGAAGAATAATAGTGCTGCATCAGCTTGACAAGATATAGGATTATATTCTAGGGATGAATCTAAGATCACAAAAATATGAAGCAAAGGTATATGTACTATCAATTCTAATTCTTCAATTCCATCAGATAATTTGGAAAGATATATTGATCAAAATAAGAGAAGTGAGATTTTTCATGTCAGGATTATAATCAAGCATACAAAGGTAGATACTTTGTTTGACAATGGATCTCAAGTTAAATTAATATCAGAATCAATTGTTAAGAAGTTGGGTTTAAAGATGACACTTCATAAAAATCCATATCCATTAGGTTGGGTGTGTAAAGATGCTAAGTTGTAGGTGATGAAACAATGTAAGATTAGATTTACAATTACAACTAAGTTCTTTGATGAGGTAGAGTTAGATGTTGTGCCTCTTGAAATTTGCGGCATGGTCTCGGGTAGTTATATATTTGGCATAAAGGCCATATTATATAGTGAAGAAAATAAATATCATCCTTTCAAGGATGGGGTTGAATTTATTTTCAGAGCTCATCGAATCAAAACTGATGTTTCTTTAGTGAGAATAGGACAAATGAAGAGACTTGTGAGTGCATGTAAAACTTTTGTTCTTATGATAGTGAAACAAAAAGAAGAAGAGATATATGTTGGAAGATTGCTTGTTGTCATTGATGTCAACCCTAGTCATTGCTTGTAGTCATTGATGTCAACCCTAGCCATTGGATTTTGGACCCAACAATTGATAGAAGTAGATAGACATGAAGGAAATTGCACATGTAGGTACAACACCCATGTATGGATAGTATAAGTCATTCCTTTCTCAGTGGTATGTGGCATGTCACGTGGATCCTCACGATTGAGGATAAATGAATTTTTGAAGATGACAATTTGAATTGAAGCAGAAACTACATGTCAACCCCAATGTTAAAAGGAAGTGACATAAAGGGTATAAATACATCTAATTATACATTAATTTTTCAAAACACACAAGTTTTGTAATGAAAAAGGAGATATAAGTCGAATTTCAGAGGAAATCTAAAGTAAAGAAGGATGAATCTCAAGGGAGGATGAAGTCTTTTGGTGATGTGTTCTAAGGTATGTTATTTACAGGTCATCTTACCATTTTCTCTATAGCTTTGTTTATAGAATGATTCAAATGGTGAAATTTGTATGATATTGAGAAGACATATCTAGGTACCCATGGTAAAATTTTTATCTCTTTATTCGCTATAATTTTGGAGATACACTCTGTGGAACATAGGGTTTTTGACTAGTCTTGAAGCTAGTCGTAAAAAGGTGTTCCAGGTAAAAAAATCATAACGTATTCACAAAGAATCCAAATGAGGTGAGACCAATTGCATTGGAAAGAGTACGTGTTGTAGTTTCCCATGTACAAATTTAAGAATCTTATGTTAAATATTGAGCGCGGGGCATGCTGTACAAGTTCGCTCTCCTGAATAAACCAGAATTGAATAAGGTCTACCATTTTCTCTTTAACTCCTTTTTTGGGTGGATTAAATGAGTGAAAATTGGAGGATTTTTGGAGAATACATTGAGTAATATTATCTACAGGATCATAGTATTCCAAGAAGTGAAGAATTGAAGAAGTTAAGAAGTCTCAGGAAGCATTATCAGGTTCTATGTGATGGTTGGTTTATGGTGATAATTTATTGTAAAGTTTTATTATCTCTCATATATTCTTGGGTGGAAGGAAGGGGCATGGATGGAGAGGTCAACCCTCTATTGATATTGGAGGATTGTATCTTCCTTTTGTAAGTTTATCCCTCCCTTTATATTTGGAAGCTATAGCTACCTTTGGAAGTCATTACTTCCCTTGAACAATAACTATTAATTATTTCTCATATATTGTGCATGGTGTATTGTGGTGTATTGATGTAACTCTTCTACTGTTGTTCATTTCTCATTGGATATAATCGAATATATAATATGGTTGAAGTATAAGTTGAAAAAGTTTTTAAATTGTACTTGATATTGATTCACCCCCCTCTCAGTATCATCAATATCAAATGCTTTATCATGATGTGATTTAGATCATAAGAAATAAATGGTCAACATCATATATAACTATGATTATTTGTTTTAGGAACCCATGGGGTTACCTCCTAAGAGGGAGGTTGAATATAAAATCTATTTGTAGCAGGATGGTCCTCTTCCAAACATTGGAATGTATAGTTCATCAGTAATAAATAATGCATAAGTTAAGAGCCAAGTTCAAGAATTTCTCGACAAAGGAATCATTAGGCCAAGTTCCTCTTCATGTGTATCTCCTATTGTGTTAGTTCCAAATAAATGTGGCATGCGAAGGATGTGTATTGATTTTCGAGCCTTGAACAAGAGTACAGTAAAATATAGTTATCCTCTTCCTAGAATTGATGATTTATTGGATAGATTAAAGAATGTTGTTTATCTCACTAAGTTGGACTTGAGAAGTGGTTACCATTAGATCAAAATTGCAGAAAGTGACATATGGAAAACTACTTTCAAGATAAATCAAGGGTTGTTCGAATGGTTAGTTATGCCATTTGGGTTATGCAATGCACTTGCGACATTCATGAGGGTAAGAGAATGTATTTAGGCCTTGCATAGATGATTTTTTTATTGTATACTTAGATAATATATTGATATTTAGTCAAATATGCGAAGATCATATAAATCATGTTAAGACAATATTTGAGCTCTTGAAAAAGGAGAAGTTGTATATCAAAATGTCTAAATGTGAATTGGGAAAAAATTTTGTGGTATATTTGGGTTATATTGTAGGGAATGGTCAACTAAATATAGATCCTGCAAAAGTATAAGTCATTGTGAAATATCCCAAGCCAACTACCATGACATAAGTCAAGAGCTTCTTGTGAGTAGTACAATACTGGAGGAAATTCATTGCTAATTCATCTTTCATAGAAGATCCTCTACATGCGTTAACAAGTGTTAAACATGTATTTCAATGGGGAGGCAAGTAGAATAGAGCCTTTGATACATTGAAGGAACAAATAATCACCACACTAGTTTTGTCTCTTCTAGATCTATAGCAACCATTTGAGATTCAAAATGATGAAAAATGATATGCCATGGGAGAAATATTGATCCGGATTTTATGAGAAGAATGAAGTGAATACAGATTATTAACAGGTGCTTAACACAAAATAACAGAGATATAGTAAAATTGGTTTGCTATTTAATAAGGAAATAAGCTGAAACTGTAAAATGCAGCGGAAACAAGCTTGTTGGAATGGTGGCGGCTTATCTTTGAGAAGAGATGTGATGACTGGGCTCATTCACAAGAAGATGATTACAATGAGGCTCTGAAGGATTTTTTACAATAAAAAAGAATTCCAAGAACCCTAGACATCCAAAATCCTAAGCCTAGGAGATGAAGCGCCAAAAGTCATGTAGGCCCCGTTTGGGTAAGTTAGTTCATCAACTTCCCAGGGTCATAACTTTTGCATACGATCTCCATTTTAGGCGTGTGATAGCCCGTTGGAAAGGTATCACCGGGGAGATTCATTTTTGGGAGCCTTTATCCATCGTTGAGAATCTTGATCCCAAAAAACCTTCATTTAGGCCCTCAAAATGGCCCCAAAAGTTAAAACTGCTAAAAATAGTAAATTACCAAAATTGTCAGAAAACTGTTTTGAGCCAGTTGGAAAAGGTGGGTGGCCATCGATATCCACCTAGATCAAATATTTATGCAGAGAGGTAAAAATATATGTTATGATTCTGATATTTTACTTAAGATGTGATTAACTATCCAACATATGATAAGGAATTGCATGCATTGGAACAAAGTGTGAAGAAATGGAAGCATTACTTAATGGGAAAGGAGACAATAATTCATACACATCATCAACCATTACAATATTTTCAGTAAAAAACCAAGCTACAATAGTCACAATACTTCAGGTGGATGGGTTTTGTTACAAAAATTTCATCTGGTAATCAAGAATAATAAAGGTATTCATAATAAGGTTGTAGATATGTTATCAAGACCAGTGATCAATGCATCTGCAATACTAAGGTATAATCATTTAGCTCATGAAAGTTATACTGAACATTATGCTAAGGATGATGATTTTAAATATGTGTATGAAACATTAACTCGTGGAAATCAATAGATAGATTATTATGTGCATGAAAATTTGTTATATCATCTTGGAAAAAATTGTATACCCAGGGATGAAAGAGTAAATGTAATTAAAGAAGCTCATACATCTCTCATTTCTGGTCATTTTGGGGTTGGTAAGACAATAGAAAAATTGCAGAGATATTCTTATTGGCCTTGAATGAATGAGTTAGTTTCCAAGTATATAAAAGGGTGTGTTATGTGTGCCACAAGAAAGCCTAGGAACAAAAAATTAGGATTATATACGCCACTTCCAGTGCCTTCTCAACGATGGGAAAGTATATTCATGGATTTTTTAGGGTGTTTCTCGGTGTCCAGGGCATGTCATGATTACTTATATGTCATGGTGGATAGGTTCAGTAAGATGTGTATTTTAATCCCATGTAAGAAACATGTCACAAATGAACAAACAACACATATGTTCTTCACCAATATTTGGGTTCATTTTGGGTTGCCTAAATATATTATATTAGATCGAGACTCTCACTTTTTGGGAAAGTTTTGGTCTCATTTATGGGAACTAATGGACACTAAGTTAAATAAGAGAACACATTTTAATCCACAAAGAGATGGACATACAAAGGTGGTAAATAGAACAATGGTACATCTGCTTTGAGTTTGGTTACATATCAACAAAGATAGAATGAAAGGTGAAGGTAAAAAGCTAAGACCAATTTGATATGGTCCATTCAAGATCTTGGAGAATATTGGTACCAATGCCTTTCATTTAGATATACCATCCTACATGAAAATGTATTTAGTGGTAACTGTTGAGAATTTGAAGCTCTATGAGCCTTCTATGATTATGGATGAAGACAAAAGTATTCAATTTCCGACAGTTGATAATTTTTCTCTAGAATATTTAGATGAGATACAATAAGATGTTATTATTGATAGAAGAATCAAGACTTCATAGTGAGGTGATGTGGAATATATTTGAGTTGGTATTAAAGGGGTGAAACCAAGGAAAGAAAATTTTATGGAGATTGGAAGGGTGAGGGATTTTTACCCTCACTTATTTGTTTAGTGATCAAAAAATATTTGTGGTCCAAAAGGCTTCCAATGGAGAGGAATGATACATGAGGATATGGAATTCTCATAGAGGTCCAGGAGGATCCAGAATGCTCACATAGGTATAGAAGGATTCATAAATGTTCAAAATTTAGTCATCCCAAACTCTCTCAAAAATTCCATCAATTCGTAGATCTTGGTGATATCTTTCTAACGGTGCAAAAATCGCCTCAAACATAGTTTGTATGAAAAAGTTATGAATGATCAAGGTTTTAGTCAAAAAAGGGAAAAAAAGGTCAACATGGTCAAAGGTGACACATGTCACCACTACAAGGGTGACATGTGGCATAACCATAAAATCCATACGGTAATGACGTGGAAAGACCCTAAGGTGCTACATGGCATATTGTACGCTGATTGGGCAGGTGACCGACATACCATACAGTGACATGGCCATACCTGTGGACCAATTATTTGTCGACAAATGGCAAGGATAGACCAATGAGAAAATGCAACATGACAACCTCCCATTGGTCATTAATGGATAAGGTTAATCAAAACTTTATTGGAGCCTAGAGGATTGAACCTGTGTATCCCGCCAAACAACCCAATGGTCTAACCATTCTACCATATAGTTGGTTCTTAACAATATATGGGTGTGCATTTATTTAAAGTTGTAACAGTGCATAGTTGGTAGAGGAAAGGGTTGAGGGCCTAGCTCTCAACACATTGTAATTGGTCACATGTTATGTAATATAACCAATGCCCATATTTCACATAGGCCGTAAACTTTATACCATATGGTTGTAACAAAAACAACACTATATATAGTGTGGTCAATGGGGTTCAACCCTGCAATCCACTATATCACATGCCAACAACTTAACCAACACACCAAATGTGAAGATTTGGTTATAAAAACTTCCAAATATATATTTATTGTTCACCTAAAGTTCTGAAGGGAGGTTAAGGGGCCCACACCCTATTTAATGGTGCATAGACCAAGTCAAAGGACACACAAATATTCAATATGGTGTTTTGAAGTTCATGTCCGAGGGTAATTAGACTTAGATGCTACATCATAACGCATGCCATAGGGTTTTGGCATGGAATTATATGAACTTTATACTCATTTTTATCGAAATTTCGCAAGGAATTTGATGGTGCACTCTGTTTCTGATTTTTAGAAACATGTAAAAATGTCATTGTAAAACACACGGATTTGAGCATTAATAAAGAGGTCTCTATTGGAAGCGGACCTAGAGAGGTAGCCCAAATTAGGTGAACTCTTTTATCAAACTTGTGTATGTGATTTCAATAATTGTTGTTCTATTTCCACTCAGTTATTTGCAAGTTGTTTATCATTAAAGTGTGTTTTGATAGATAAGTTAATTCACATGTAATTTGCAACTAGTGAAAAATTATCATTATTATTTTGAATATCAAGTAGATGTTTATATGTTTCAAATATTAATTAGCATCTAAGTATTTTCAGATCAATTAGTTAAAGTGGTTACTCCAAGAAGGAAGCGTGTGGAAGTTCCTAGAAAGACCAAAAACCCTAACTACTTCAAGAAGCATTGGAGACATATTTTAAAAGAGACAAAGAACCATCAAAGAAAGGTTATAGGGAAATCAAAAGAACATAATAGAAAGGTCCAACCATTATCATGAAACCAAATCTCTGATCAAGAAACAAAGACCTCCATTTTTATTTCTTGTCCTTCTTCTACACTATTTTTCTCAAAGCTTTATGCATGTATTTATGAACCAAGCATAGGGATGAGTTCTTGAGTGTATTTCTTATATTCTTAAAAGACTTATTCTCTATAATATCATGAAGTATTTATATCTATATATGTGATTGCTAAGTTTAAACCAAGATTGTCCCTTTGATTCATAGATGTTTAGTCCTTGCATTTGGAAAGCTTCATTTCTGAGCACTTATTCAATTGGTTTGCTGATATGTTTTGTATTGTTGGATATATTTTATGAATAAAAATCCACAGAGGACTACTTCAGGGTATCAATTTAATTATTTCTCAGATCTTTAGATCTCTGAGCATGATATTTTTGACGTATGGCCATCAAATTCTTTTAAGTTTTGAATGAAGAACTCATTTAAATTTTTCTAAAATGATCAAAACCCCTTTATCCTTTTTCTTGTGAGAAGATATGGATGTATCATCTAATTGCACATGTCTTAGAGGGTTATATAAATGATTCCAAATGCACATTTATTATGATATTAAATCTTTTCCTGAATGTTTTTATTATAAAGAAGCTACTCCGTGCACATAAAGATCAGATTAGGTTATCAAGAAACATTTCATATAAAGGTAAGAAATAAATACTTGGGGTGTGTTGTCCAATATTTTCCCCAATCCAAGAGCATCAAGATAGATCTTTCAGATTATGATAGATGATTACCACCTCTATAAAAATGCACAGGGATTCATATCCTTTTGAGGTTACTGTTTGGATCTTAACCAATTTGAACATAAAAAAAATTGGTGACCATACTCAGGAAGGATTTTTTTTCAATAAATATAATACTTTTTAGGATAATATATTATTGGAAAGCTAGATGCTGTATATTTGAAGTTTTGAAAGAATATATCGAAATTGATTCAAGATGAAATAGGTTCTTTAAAACCTTTTTCAAAGAGCACTAAATAACCTTGAAGATATATTATTGAAATTTTAGTCACAAATAAGTTGTGACAATTTCTATAGAACCAAAGAATCATCCAAGATTTGGGAGAATAATCTCTTTGGAAAATCCATCTTTGAGACTCAAGATATTGAATAAATATGCCTTAGTGACTTCACTAAAAAGATTCCAGAGTTTCAAGAAGATCTGTATGAAGACTTCTCCAAGGAATTTCCTTCATGCTATGAAGACAATTTTCCTTTTCCACTAGGCCCAATGAGGGTTGTCCAAGTTACAATGAAGGGAGAAGGTACCCAAAGAAAGAAATGGTTGCATAGAAGTCCACTCAATTTGCAAGGATAAGTTCATCCCTTTTGATATATTGTCATTGACAAGTTTCACATGTTCTTCGGGAATACTTCAGAGGATGTAGAAAAAAATTTGATTAAATTTGACAGTGCTTATGAGATTTATAATGTGGTTGAAGATGATGTTGCATGTTGGTTATTTATCTTGAATCTAAAGGAAAATGCTAGTGAATGGTTTTATTCATTGCTTCCCATAACCATGACTAATTGGGATGTATTAGAAAATTTATTTGTCGAGAAATATTTTACAAGAAAATATCCATATTCCCTTTTCTTGAAATTCGTTGAAATCCATATGAACAAGGAACAGACAATCAAATATTTCACTTTCATATTTATGAAAGTTCTTCATGAGATTTCTCCAAGAAGGATAGGGTAGGTAGATCTTGTTTGTACATAGTTTGTTTCTTAAATTTAACTTTTGCACAATAAAGCAATTGCTAAGTGGAAGCGGTATTTGAAGATAACTCCAAGGAGGAGAAATTACAAAAATACATTTTTAAGATGACTCCATATCCCAATGGAGAAGGAAACTCATATTTAGATTTTGTTGTTCTCAACAACCCACAAAGGGTCACTATCTTGTAGTTGGAGCCAATGGTTTATCAAAATTTGGTCACCTTGATTTCTCACTCTTGGAATAATAATAATAAAAAATTTCAGAAGAAGGAAATTTTGAACGATCATAAGTTCATGGAGTATCCTTCAGTCTCAACTTCATTATGCATTTTACAGATTCAAAATCTGAGTCTGTATGCTCAAGTTATCCAGTTTTTTTCTAACTGCCAAAAGAGTGCTTCTTACATGTGAAACACAACTAATTTTTCTTGGAACTAAGAATTCTTGGAACCACACTTACAACTATTTTCTTGGAACCACGTATTATCTTGGAACTTGTCTTATTCTCTTATTCCATACTTGACTTTTCTTTTCTCTTGTATCTCATACTATGTAACATCCCACTCTTGCACGCACTAAGCGAACTTATTCTTTGAGGACACTTGCGTGCAAGTGATCTGGGTCATTATTCTATTGGCTGTTTTGATTATGATTATGAGATATTGTGGATTTGATGATATGCTATTTTTTTTGTATTTACATTGACAGGTGCTATTGACTGGGTTCTCCTAAGTGTGCAGGACTTTGGACGTTAGAGGATGCCGAGGCATCGATGAAACTCCTTGGACTCCAGATTGAGTCAGGGAGTGGAATGTTAGGGTTTGAATGTTGTTGATGTGACATTTGTACATATGATTAGATATTATGATGTTGATTTTTATCACTGAAATATTTCATTAATGGATGCAGGATGACAATAACTTGTCGACCAGACTCACATTTGGATTAAAAGGGTCACGCATGACAACCTGAGACATTGAGGGAGAGGTGTGGTAGCAGCCTTGCCGCAGGATACTAGCACTCCCATCATGGCTCAAATTGTAGGTTAACGATTACCTACTTCGAGGAGACCCACTATGCTGTGAGGGAAGACTATGACAATTTCTCACGATGATTCTAAGGGTCATGCAATAAGGAAGGGTCCTTATTCCTTAGAGGCCCTTAGTCTCCCACAAGATCACCGGATGGAGTATTCACTCCAGGGGTTTGACGCTTACCAAATTCAGTGAAGAGACGAGTGACACACTTGGAGCACATAGTGCATCTTGAAGGGCACGTCTCACAAATAAAATGGAAGGAGGTGAGTGGCACCCTTAGATCACGTAGTGCTTCCTGAAGGGCATGCCGCGATTTTAACTTTGGTAAGTTAATAAACCTAGTGCCTAGAAAACTATGCCTCCTTAGGACCTGGTTGGCCTTAAAATGAATGATGTGATGAGTAAAGTTTAATAAAAAATTTTCCCTTAAGAACTGTCTCCAAGCATAGTGAATTTAAAACATAGGTCTAAGTAGAACCTGTGAACAAAAAAAAGTAAATAGACATGTAACAAGAAGGGGTAATTAAAATTCAAGCTTTATTAATTAAAGCAAAATTTTTAATGAAGGTTTAATTATTAAAAATGGGTAAATGGTTTTTTGTCTAAACTTGCTAATTCCGAACTTAAGGAAAAAGTGAAACTTAAAGAAAAGGGGAAACTTAAAGAAAAAGGGGAATGTCTAACTTAGTAAGGAATCTAGCCATTGAAACTTTCTATTTATGAACTCAACTAGGAATTAAGTAAGGCCTAAGTTATTTAATAATTGTAAGGGAATAATGGGACACTGGAGAGCGTTTTTAGGAATGCTTTTAGGTGGGTGAGGGAAATAGGAAAATTTAATTAATTAATAAATTGATTTTCTGGTGCAACTAGGGGATCGGGCGACATGTGTACGGGGGAGGTTTTTCCTAATCAAATAAAGGGAAAATGAATCTAAAGAGGGTTTGGGAAACTAATCACTTGAAAACTCTATAAAAATGATGGCGGAGGAGATGGGGCACGTTTGGTTTGCGTAAAGTTACTCTGCTGAAATTTTATCTTGACTGAATTTCTCTTGTGGGAGTCGGGATACCCAACTCGGGTAACAAGTGGTAGCTCGACCTTGTGAGGCGAACTGAGAGCTATCATTCTATGGTACGGTGTGCATGGCCCCTTTGTGGCTAAGGGGGCTTAGGGGGAAGAAGAGTACCCCTAGCGTTGGCTGGGAGGTACCAGTGAGGACTCATCAGTCGACAAGTTGGAGTTGGATGGAGTGCGAGTGTGGGACAGTCACTTCCGGTTCTTTGCATTTGGCTATGAAATGCATGTGTATAATTTGTATTGTATAATAGTTAAATTTCTTTTTTATGCATTTATCTAATGTTGAAAGTAAGCATGAGTAGATGGTGTTAAAAGAAAAAGACTTGTTTAGTTTATGCATATGAATATTTATTTGGGCGATAGTGCGCCCATGTGAAATTGTAAAAAGGTAACTAAATTTTTGTTTCTGTGCAATAGAGTTGTTGAAATTGTTAATATGAGGATGTGTTCTTCAAATTATGTAGCACATGAATAGTTCCACATTTTAGTTAATTGAAGTTGTTTTTTGTACGTATTAGTTTAATAACTTGTAAGGTTGTTTTTCTTTGTAGACTCTTCAAGGCTATCCAATGCGCCATTTTCTTCTACCCAATTCTTATTCACTCCATGCAACCCTAAGCTAGACTTTCTTTTTTTGATTGGTGCAAAATGCCGATATCTCCTCTGCGACTTATTACTGCGTTTCTCTCTCTCTCTCTCTCAGAGCCATAGTGCCATATTAAACCGGTCTTCCTCGTGGCACCTTGTGTGAGCACTGATGTCGTGTGTTTGGTGCTCGATGTTCTTGGATATTGGCATGTTGACCCAATCCTCAAGCACAATATTTTTAGCCAGACTTTGCTTTATGATTCATGCAAAATGCAGAGATCTCCTCTACTACTCACAACCACATTTTTATTGATGTGTTTTCCTTATTACTACGTTTTTACTACTGTTCTTTTTATTACTATGTGATTACTGCGTTTCTTTTTATTACCGCGAGGGGAGTTATTGTGAGTGTATTTCATTTACTTTATGTGAGTGAATTGACGATTTGACTGTTTGATAACCAAGTTAACTAATACGACATGTTACCTATTTTGGCAGATTTGTTTTGTAAATCATGAATGGCCCGGGGTAGATTATGTGGCGTTATAATCAATGTGATTTTTCTGAACAACGTTTCTTTTACCCATAGATTAGTAGTGATTATGGAAATCCGGCTTCCACCGACTAATTGATCTCTAGAATGTGTATCATTTGCTTGCTCCATCCAGTCAAACAGAATAAATTCAGTAAGTCACTGCCACTGAGAGCTACCCACTTATTTATAGCTTTGTTGGTTCTTATAATGCTCTTCGAATCCACCTGCATCTAGATCTTACACACCACCATAATAAGAAACAAGTTTTGAGATGTATATGTCGCTCCGACGATTTCCGATAATGTGTGCAATACCAATATATAATTATAAATAAAAACATGATTAATGTAATGAGTTATCCCCCTGTGAGAGTGAATTCTCCAACTATAATCGAAAACAGAGTTCCATCTAGAACATCCTACTCCTTTCGGTCGGATAACAACTAGTATACCCCTCTTCGTTTGACCACTTATTTTTCCATTATGGAAACCAATTATTGGTGGTAATTACTATTCCACAAATTTCAGATCTGTCGGTAATAAATAATTGATTTCAATCTATTATTTATTTCTATTTTGAAATATTAAAATTCATTTACATTGATTATTTATTTTATCCTAAGATATTTAAATTGATTTATGTTGATTATTTATTTTAAAAGTTATGAAACCTTGAATTTGGTTTACATTTCATTATTGATCGGTTCATAGTTCTAAAGTTTATTTTAATTTGGAGCATACCGCGTCTTTGTTGGGATTTAGAGAAAACTCTTTAATCCTTCCAACTTTGTAAACAATTGTTCAATACTTTGAACTTTGCAATTCCACCACCTGATATGTCTTCCACTTATTACCACCACACACAACGAAGAGTTAAAATTTACCACTATATAGATACGCATAATTTTACTTTCGAATCAACTAGATCCAGCTCAGGATGTAGTTGTATTATATTTCTGATGCTATTTAAAATAGGTTGTAATTTTGGTCGCACTCATGAGTTAGTGTGATATTATTGGCACTCTATATTACAGTTAGTTAAACCCGTTCCTTTCCTTAAAGTTTGTTCTGGTTAAGTTCTAATAAGGGTTCAAGTAGTTATGGTATGCAATGAATTATGCTTTTAACAAATCGAATATTATAATATTATGAACCTATGCATGTGGATAATTAATGAATTTTTTTTTTTAGAAGATGTTCATATTCGATTAATAAAATTATGATGATCGTAGTTGCTTTGATATTGATATTTATATTCATATTCGATAATAATTCTAAACCTATGCATGTGGATATTTAATGAGGTTATGATGATCGTAGTTTCCTTTATGGATTAATAAAACCCCCTTGCTGGAAGGGTATAAAAGTTACTTGCAGTTTTAATATATATATGTTAACTCTAGTTATGTGGCTGGTCACGTTGAGCTTGTTATGGTCTTGATGGTAGAAATGTTAGAGAGACCCGTCTAGATAGTGGTGATGTTAAGAGAACTGCATAAGATTTTCCTCGTAAAAAAAATAAAGCTATATAGTTGTTGCGAAATTAAATGTGTGGAAGGTAGTCACCTTGTGTCTTATTAAGCTTGTTGATTGAGTGCCTTGTTTTTAATTTTCGTTTTATATTGACTACTTAAGTTGGAATCTTGGGCGCGTTGGATTGTTTTGGCATAGGGATAGACCTAGGGTTCAACGCTACAAGAATGCACCAACAAAACCTAACTACCGACCCTTTCGACAACACTTGCGAAGTAGATGAAGTCTCACCCGAGGTAGAGGTAGGGGTGGTTAGAGGACTCGAGTGTCTACAACCTTAGCCGAGAAACAATTCTATGATTACAATACTTAATAAAGCACTTAGCACCGTCAGTTCCACAATATTTAATCAATAATCACTTCGTTGATAAAACAGGGCTTTACAACATTTACACTATTATAACGTACTTAAACACTTAGCATCAATAGATAGGTTAGATTTAACAGATCAAGCACTAAGCAAATTCATATGGATCGGATCTAGTATTCTCATATGTCATTAGCACTAATCATAATAAGATCTATCTAATCATCTTAAAGAACTTAGCAAAAGAAGACATAAACACATTAAGACAAGCACAAAGAAAGACAACATGACGTTTACGTGGTTCACCCACACCCTGGGGTTATGTCCAACAACTCATCTTCTTTATTGTCTTCAGTCAATCGGTTACAAGCACAAAGCCATCAAAACCCTTACTTCGCATAGGAAAAAATATCTGCACAGCTCACTAGATCCTTCTTCCTTGCGTTATAACACTAAGCCCTCCACAATCTTCTAAAAGGACTTGCACTTAGCTCTGCAAGTCTCTATAGTCATGCACACAACACTTATAGACTTGGCTCTCACTTAGCATACATTCACATCACATAGATGCACTATTTCACTTCTTTCTTACATTTCCTATCCTTCTATTTATACATACAAAATAGGCCTAAACATGGGTAAACCCATGGGCCGACATCCCATTCCCATTACATTACCCAAAAACCTAAAAAGGATCCAAAAGTGGGCAGAGATCTCATGATCTCATCTTTGTCTTGTGATCTTCCTTTGACAGGATGTCGAAGTCCAAAAATAGGCCACTATGACAAAGAATCTCCCAAAACTTGGTCAAGGGCCAACGGGCCCCCAACACTCACCTGTGACTCATCCTAAGTCACTCTGATATGACCAGTTCTGCTTCAAAGGCATCAATATTGGCTTGAGCTACTTCGACCTGCTGCTGTGCGATGACCTCTTTCTCGATGAAATCTTGAATCACTGCATCATTTACAGGCCCTTCTAGGCATTGTTCTACTGTGATGACAACCTGTTCTAGCTTTGCTCCTCGACTTTCAACCTTTATGAATAATTGGCACACCTTATCTTGTACTGGTTGAAGCTATTGAGTAACTTCCATTACTCTACTTTGAATCATATGGATCTACTACTGGGCGGTGCGTTGCTCCTGAGACCGCTTCATTCTTTCCATGATTAACAAGGCCTTCAACTGTGCTTGTAGTGTGTCTGCGTGCTACTTTGCTTCCTTGAGCTGTGACTCCAATGTCTATAAATTTGGGTTCTCGGTGAGGTTCTCATATGTCTGGGCACTCCGGTTACTCAGCTTCTTGCACTCCAAGGAAAGAGCTTTTAATCTGCCAACTACGCTGTGGGCAAATGCTTCCCTTAGGTCTCTTACATATTGAGGGCTCTCGGGCACAGTGCAGAGCTCCAAGTCTACTATGCGTTGTTGGAGCTATTGGATTACCTCTTCAAGTTGTGCCACCTGCTATGGAACTCTCTATTTTTCCTTCACTTCGATGACTGTCACAGAGCGAAGTGCTCTGTTGACCCTTTCCTTTACTATGAGTTTCTTTGCGAGCAACTGTTCCTTGATTTTCTATAACTATGCTTTTCCTTCATCCCACTTCACTTGCAGAGCAAGATTTTCCCATTTTGCAGCACTGCGTTGCTCTTCAAGGTCTTTCTGTTCTTGCGCCAAATCCTAGGTGGATTGTATAGTTTATTCCTGAGCTCTTCAAAGGCGAGCTTCGACTGTATCAATGATCTGGTGTTGTTGAGCTGGCTCATCTCCCAGTTCTGATGTTCCTGCTGATAGAGGCGTAGTAGAAACTGTGTGATTGGACTATAATTCCTGATGCACCCCTTTTAGCTCATCCTTAATCCGACTAAAAACCTCCTCCTTCTTAGCTTCTTTCTTCTCTGCTATCTCCAGTGAAGCATCATTCAGTGCGACAATGATGAATTTGAAGTTGTCTGAGGTGAGGGTGGTCTCAAATCTGGTCCTGGTTCCTTTCACTTTCTTTCGGGATGAGGGTTTTGGTGGGGAAACCTTCCTTTTCTTTGAGGGGTGCTCCTCATCTCTAGGTCGTGTAGCCTCGCCATTATTCTGTTCAACTTCTGCACATTCTATCTCTTCACCATCACCTCCTTTCTCAGGTGAGATAGAAGCAGTCTTCCCCGAGTTACTGCTTACATCTTGGGCTTCTTCATTTTTATTTGTCTTGCTGGGTCTGGGTGTATCATGCACTGTTTCTGGACTGTCAATATCGAACATCTCCGCAGGGTCTACTGGAATGAGGAGGTCCACCGACCATTCCTTGGTAATTTCTTCCAAGTCATCCTCTATCAGCTTGTAGTATGATTGATCTGTTGTTTATGTCCATCTACGTGTGCTGTGATGTAACTAAAATGACAGTCCGCACTGAATTTTATTAAGGGACGAAACCTGTGGAGGGTATTCGGGATCACATGAGGCTTAGACTAGATGGATACCTTCAACTGGTTGTAATACGTATGGAACACGACATTTGACTGCCACTGTTTATTCATGTCTTTCGAGTACCACAATGTACTGAACTTTGCAGCCAGAGGTTCAAACGACTCAATGTCCGAGAAGGTTGCACCTTCTAGCATCTCCCATGCAATGAAAGCAATCAGGATCAATAAACAACTTAAGTGGAATTCATATCCCTGATCTTGGGCTTCCATGTAGTCCAGTTCTAACTAGTTTACCAGGTACTGTGTCCGATTCATTTGAAGTCCTTCTACGCACTTCCCTGTGAGGTCAACTACAAAACTAGTGACTTGGGTGAATCGATTCTTTTGCACCAACTTTCCTTTGATCAATTGGCAGGTGAGGCACACCGCGCCGCTTTGGATAAAATATACCTTGTAGCCTCGCGTTCCCTTCTCGACATCGCCGTAGGTGTCTTTTATCTTCTCTGCAAGAGCGTGATCCATGGATTTTCCCAGCTAAAAATCCTATGGGTCAGGGCCTTGCATGCTCAGCCCTATGATCTGGTTGATCAACGTCAGATCCACTGTGATACAGTGATTTAACCATAACTATCTACCATGGTAATAGGAAAACTGTATCTTGACACATGCTTTCACTTCGTGGTGCCTTCCGAAGTGTAGGATCTTCATGACGTTGAGCAGTGTGGACTGCATGAGGTTATTGGTCCATGATTGAGGAACTATCCTGGAATTATTTCCCTTGGTCTTGGTCAGATACTTATGTGGGGAAAGCATGCTATAGACCTTCCTATCGTCGAGGTTGAAGTCGCTAAACTTCAAAGTTGCTATCTTTTCTTGATTTGTGTGAACTGCGCGTATCCCCTTTGGGAGGTACACAGTAACCAAGTTATACTCAAAGTCTCTGGGCACACTGTCTCTATTTATTGCATCGCTCAGAGGTGGTAGGTGGGTGGGAAATATGCCCTGAATCAACTTAGAATTTGCGAGATTGTCTCCATGTTTAGTTGTCTTTTCGTCTGTGGGCCGTGATGGTCTGACTCGAGCAGTGAACGGAGAGGCCGAAAATCCTCTTGTCGAAGATTCTTGTACACCTATAGACACTCCTCTCTTCGACATGACTCTTTCAGCCATCAAGTCGAGGAGAACTTCCATTATTGATTCTTAAATTGCGGTGATCTCATCGGACATACGCGCTCGGGATTAAAATTATTGAGGTCACAGTTAACTCAGATACTGCACTAGAATCAACAGCAAGAAGGCAATGATCATTGTATACAATTCACTTGGTTTATGGGATCAAATTCTTGGGTATAAAAAGTGTTCTTCGTGCATGGCGCGACAAGATAAGTAGGCAACTTGGAAATGGTTCGCTTGTAATGGGTATGAAGCCTCATTAACTCTCATTCTATCCATTATGGCACGGTCCAACGATCTGGTGTCGAGCTATAAATTCTTTCCAACCATTCGTAGCAGCATTTGAATGGATATATCGACCCCAATGACTATATTGCTTCTCCCTGGAGAAGTACCTCGTGTCATTGTTCTAATATCCCGACGAAGTTCCTATTCTGCAAATTTTCTATCCACAAAGATCCCTCTGGAATATTCTGTAACTTTTCAATCTTAGCTCTCTTCTTGCTTAGAATTCTAGCCTTCTTTCCAGTGAGCTTCGTCTCGGTAGTTAGTTTTCCATTCTGATTCTTATATTCAGTGGTCTTTGTCATTTTGCGTTGTTGTGATTATTTCCTAGGATCAGGGGCAATATATCTTCCTTATCTGGAGTAAGTACTTCAGTCTCCTGTGGGTCTTCCAGTGTTCTTGCATCTTTGACATCAGGGTCTCTAGTGTCAAATAGATTCGATATGTTTTCTCGTTCTTCAATCAATTGGGCGACCCTTCTGGTCATGAAATATTTTAATTCTTGTTTCTTCTGCTCCAAAACTTATTCTTCTTCCTTTCGTCTGGCTCGATCTCTGTCAATACAAGTTTTTTCTATTAACATGGTAAATGAGGTGCTGGCCTTAATAAATTGTATAATCTCAAAATCTTCTTCTGTCGAAGTTCCATTTGCAGTCATAGGTATTTGAGTGAGCCTCCCAGACAGGTTTACCAGTTTTCCTCTGAATAACCCTATTCCTTGTAATGAAGGAATCATAGTAGGCCTTCCTATATATTTCCAAGTACTCTCTGTCATGATATCCACCTACGTTTCCTCATCTAGAGCACAGTCAATGTCGAGGTCTCCTATTGGGGTTTTTCTATAGCCTTAGATTCTGGATTTGCCTTAGGGTTTTCTTGTCTTATGTTCATACTTTCAAGCTTAACAATCATTCTAGGGAAATCCAACACTTGATGGTCCATAGCTTTGCAACAAAGACAACTGGGTCTTCTCCTAGGGAATTCTTTAGCAAGATGTCCTGGTTTTCTGCAACCATAACATAGGGTTATTCCTCTCTTTCTTTTAAATGATCCCTAACCTCTCCTGTACTACGCGCTAGGATCATAGGAGTTAACCTGCAACAAATTCTTTCTAGGATCCCGCATCCATTTGTTAGTCCAAAAATTCTTTCTATGCATAGGTATAACATATCTTTCACTATTCTTATCAGATCTATTCATATCCAACTTTCTTTCATCTATTAATTCCCTAGTTTTAAATCTAGGAAAGAATCTATCAAACATACCTCGATCCATACTCTAGAAACAAAAAAATTCACTTATCTTACTTTTACAGAGCACAAATATTTCAGATCTAGAATTTTTCTACTATCTTTACCTTTATCAGGGCACAAAGCTTATAGATCTTACCTCTTTTAATCATAAATTCTCACTTATACATTTCTTAGAGCACAAATCTTTCAGATATTGCTTCTTTTCTTCATATCCGACCTACTTTCTTCAGATCAAGCTTCCTTCTTGAGCACAAATATTTATAAATTGAGTAGGACATTGTGCACTAGGGCACAGATCTACGCACAGAGCTTTCACACTTTTAGATCCAATCTTTGCAAAATTTTTCTTCTTCCTCAGTTCCCAACAATCACAGTTTCAGGTCCCAACAACAGAACCATTTGTTGGCACAGGGGCAGACCCAGGGTTCAATGCTACAACAACGCACCAACAAAACCCTAACTACCGACCCTTTCAGCAACACCTGGGAAGCAGATGGAGTCTCACCTGATGTAGAGGAAGGGGTGGTTGCTGTACTCAAGTGTATGGAACCTTAGCTGTGACACAGATATGTGATTACAATATTGATAAATCACTTAGCACCATCAGTTCCACAATATGCAATCAATAATCACTTCGCTGATAAAACAAGGCTTCACAACATTTACACTGTTATAACGTACTTAAGAACTTAGCATCAATAGATAGGCCAGATTTAGCAGATCAAGCACTAAGCACATTCATATGGATAATATCTAGTATTCCCATATGTCATTAGCACTAAGCATAAGTAGATATATCTAATCATCTTAAAGCACTTAGAAAAAGAAGACATAAACACATTAAGACAAGCACAAAGAAAGACAACACAACGTTTACGTGGTTCACCCCCACCCTGGGGCTACGTCCACC